>JAJIBD010020078.1:0-16977 GCA_021461705.1 Cryptotis parvus | reverse complement strand
TTTTTAAATTTTTGAGTCACACCCAGCGATGCTCAGGGGATCCTCCTGGCTCTACACTCAGGAATTACTCCTGGTGGTGCTCGGGGGACCCTGTGGGATTCTAGATATTGAACCCAGGTGGACTGCGAGCAAGCGGCCACTGTCCTGCCTCATTCCTTAGGACTCGGGATGACCAGGCCAAGGGCAGGCCCCAGAGCTCTGTGCTGCCAGGGAAGCCGCGACCCCGAGCCCTGAGGGAATCGGTCCTTGAGTCCCCGTCCCTCTGCGGACCCTCGCTCTTCCTGCCCGCCAAAGGGGCCGTCTCCATGGCCCTCTGCCTTTGGCACTCGGGCTGCGTGTTTAACAGCATCCTGACCTATTTGTCACTTTCCTTATAGATAAGCAGTGAAAAAGAAGGAAGGAGGAAACTGTCAGAAGTGTCCAGGCAATGTAGTGTGGCAGGGCGGGAGTTTGGAAGTTGGGCAAGGACGGCACCCCAAAAGTGTGGCGGGGTTTGTTGACTGAGGTTTTTGTTTGTTTGGGGGGCCACACTTGGCAATGCTGGGGGCCTCCCTCGTGACTCAGTGCTGGGGGCCTGGCCTACAGGTGCTCAGGGGACCATGTGGGGCACCCCGTGTTGCTTGCGCACAGTGCTTGGAGCCATCTGTCTCCTGACCAGTGGCTGGCTGAGTGACTCTGAGGTCACTGGTAATTCTGCCTTCAGCTTTCATTCCATAAGCTCATTACAACTCAACACAATTTCCTGGCCCCGAGTTTGGCCTTTGTCAAGTGACCGCGTTTGTCCATGTGGCCTGTTGCTGCCGTGGTGCCGGAGGGGCTGGAGCAGTGCCGCAGGGGCGGGGCTGCGCTCTGCCTCCAGGCTGTGCCTCCTGGCGCCCGCCGCCCTCTCCCTGGTATCTTCTTCCTTGACATGGAGCTGATCACGCAGTTTTGTATGCCCGTTGGAGTGAACACGTCCCCCCGGATCTGTCAGGCGACCTGAGGAACCTCTACGGTCAGGGCTTTCTTTCTGACTCCCAAGTGTGTCGACTCCTAAAGTGATGAGCAGAGAGCTGGTGAAACTAGCAACAATCCAGGGGGCACAGGCCGAGGAAAGAGCCGAATCTGTGTGGAGGCGTCCAGAAGCCAGCTGTGGCGCCGGGCGGCTTTCTCTTCAAACAGTAGCCGCAGTTGGCCTGGGCAGCAGGGCTCTAATCCAGCAGGGAGGGCGTTTGCCTTACATGCAGCTGCCTGGGTTTCAATCCCAGGCATCGCGTATAGTCCCCTGAGCACCACTAGGGGTAATTCCCGAGTGCAGAGCCAGGAGGAACCCCTGAGCATCTCCAGCTGTGACCCTGTAACCAAAACAAATAACAACAATAATGCCTTTTTTATTATTTTTTATCTCTGTTTTTTTGGAGCCAGAGTGATAGTACAGCAGGTCAGGTTGCATAGAGCCGACCCAGGTTTGATCCCGGCATCCCATAGGTCCCCGAGCACCACCAGGAGTAATCCCTGAGTCAGAGCCAGGAGTCAGCCCTGAGCACCGGCAGGTGTAACTCATTATCCCCAACTCCCACACTCCCCAAAAAACCCAAAACAAAATAACTATCTTTGTTTCTTTTCAAGACATTTTGTGTTGAGCGAGAAATGGAGAAGTTTTTCCTGTCTCCTTCTGTGAAGGCCATATGGCTGGACAGCTTTTGGTGGGTCTTTCACGAGCGGTACAAGGTAGGTGGACTGACGGCGGCTCTTGTCCATTTCTGGCACTTTTTTTTTTTTTTTTTTTTTGCTTTTTGGTCACACCGGTGATACTCAGGGGTTTCTCCTGGCTCTGCTCTCAGGAATTACTCCTGCTGGTGTTCAGGGGACCATATGGGATGCTGGGGATTGAAACCAAGTCAACTATGTGCAAGGCAAAAGCCCTCCCTGCTGTGCTCTCGCTCCGGCCCCTCATTTCTGGCACTTCCCTGGACGGGAAGAAGTGTGTACCACAGAGCACACCGCCCATTTTCTTTTTTTTTTTTTATTTTTTTTATTATACCACCGTGAGACATACAATTACAAAGGTGTTCATAATTGGTTCTTGGTAATACAGTATTCCAGCACCCATATCCCTCCACCAGTGCCCCATTTCCACCATCAATGTACCCCCCCCCTCCCACCCACCCCAGGCTGCCTCAATAGCAGGTACCTCTATTTCCTCTCTTTCTCTCTCTCTGTCTCTGTCTCTGTCTCTCTCTCTGTGTCTCTGTATCTCTCTCTCTTCTTTTACACATTGTGGCTAGCCCTGCAGATACTTAGAGTTTATCACTTAAGTCTCTTTGTGTATATTCAATGGACTTCACCCATTTTCACGGGGGGCTCAGCCCATCAGTCCAAGAATGGTTCTTGCGACACCCGTCCTGCTGCCCCCCCCACCGGTCTTGCCTGCCCCACCCTGTCTGCCTGGGCCTTGCTATTCCCCCAGTGTCTCGTAGCCCACCCCCACCCCGGAGCTCGGGAGGCTGGTCCCCTGTCAAGGGGATGGTCCAGGGCAGAGCCCAGGGGGCAGCAGGGCCACAGTCAACGCTGGGGTGCTCTCCACGCCTCTAGGGTGTCATCTCATAGTGAATGGGGGTTAGTGGCCTGGGAGTAGATTCCTGAGCATGAGAGAAGTACTGCCCCGCGTTTCCCGGGATGGGGCTGATGGTCTCTGCCCGCCTTTATTCACGCCTGGCAGCCGGACAAGGAGATCCAGAGCAAGCTGTTCAACCGGATAGCCCTTAACTACGCCTCCATGTTATTCCACGGCCCGGGTCCTTCTATGAGAGGGGCGATCCTAAAGGTGAGCCTCAGCCACGGTCTGGGCTTAGGGTGGGAACCACTGCAGAGATGGGTTGGCGCCTAACGCCAAGAGAGAATGGTGCTCTGGGCTGGAGCGATAGATAGCACAGCGGGTAGGGCATTGCCTGGCATGCGGCCGATTCCCAGCATCTCATATGGTCCGTGGACACATGCCAGGAGTAACCCCTGAGTGTCGCCAGGTATGACCCAAAAAGGAAAAAAAAAGGAGAGAGAGAATGGTGCTCACATACTTTTTTTTTTTCAATTTTTGCTTTCTGGGTCACACCGGTGATGCTCAGGGGGTTACTCCTGGCTCTGCACTCAGGAATTACTCCTGGTGGGTGCTTGGGGACCATATGGGATGCTGGGGATTGAACCCCAGACGGAGCCATAGTACAGCGGGTTGGGCATCTGCCTTGCACATGGCAAGTGTTCACACATATGCAAGTGTGTGTGTTTGTGGAGGGGAGTGCAGGGAGTTAGACAAACGACTGGTGTGCAAGCCTGGCGTGTGCACGGCTCCCGCTTGATCCCCAGAACCTCATGCCTTGAGCACTTTGGGGAGGCTCCCCAAAATCAAGACAAAATAATACAAATGTAGACATATAATTGTGTGGGCTTCTGGTAGGAAGATGTCCGAAAGTGATTGTACAGCATAGCCCCCAGGCACCACCAGGAGCATTACCTGAGCACTGAGCTTGGAGTATCCCTCTCTTGAGCTGTGCCAGGTGTGTTCCCAAAACAACAACCCAGGGGGGTGTCTGAGTACATTTGTTTTAGTTGTGGTGTCAGAGGTCAAAGCCAGGGCCTCACCCGCCTGAAGACAGCCCTCAAAGAGAAGTTTGAGGGGCCGGAGTGATATCACAGAGGGAGAGGGTATTTGCCTTGCACGCTGCCAATCTGGCTTCGATCTCCGGCATCCCATATGGTCCCAAAAAGCAAAAAAAAAAAAAAAAAGTTTGAGATGTCCCCTCAGTCCAGGATTGACAAGGATCACTATTGGGGTGGAGAAGAAACCAGAAAGACAGGAAGGTTTCTGTTCCGCTCACGAGTGACGGCAGATGAAACCCAGAGCCCGAGCCAAGCAGTGCCAGTGCCAGCCGTGTGGGCTCAGGGGACCCGCTAGGGCTCACACTCAGATCACACCGGGTGGGCTGCGTGCCAGGCGAGCACTCTCCCTGCCGGGCTACAGCTCTAGCCCTGGAGTCAGGGGGCTCTCTCGGGCAGGCGGGGGCAAGGCCCAGCAGGTGGCCTGAGCTCCGCTCCACCCCCAGCGGCTGCCGATGCTCCTGAGCCAGGCCCTGTACACCAGCTTCTGCTGCTGCTTCTCGCAGTCCTGGCTCAACACCCACGAGTTCAAGTCCACCATCTGCGACACCATGGGCCTGTGGTTCTCAGGTAGGACTGGAGGAGCAGTGTTAGCCCGCAGCCATAGTCCAGAGTGGAGGGCATTTGCCTTGCAGCGGCCGACCCGGGTTCGATCCCCCGGCATCCCATAGGGTCCCCGAGCACTGCCAGGAGTAATTCCTGAGTGCAGAGCCAGGAGGAACCCTAGGTCATGAGATCACACAGTCTGAGTGTGGCCAGCCCGGAGGGCAGACTCCCCCTGGAAGCCTGATACCCCAGCCCCTCTCACCTCTTCTTGAAAGTTCCCATTCTTCTTTGTGTGTGCTGGGGAGGGTTTCGGGGAGGCGATGGGGGTGTGTGTTGGGCCACACCTGGAAATGCCCAGGGCCTTACTCCTGGCGGGGCTCAGGGCCCACACGGGATGCCGGGGCTCCAGCCTGGGTTGGCCGTGTGCGTCAACGCCGCCTTACCTATCTCTCCTGCCCCCTTTGGCTTGTCTTAGGGATATATCCCACCCCTCAGAGCTACGACAGTTGGAACTACTCGAAACTGGATCCCGAGAGACATCGGAGAGAAGAGTTGATGAACCCTAGCAAGTACCTGACAAAGGGTAGGGTCCCAGTGAGCGGCTGCCCTTGTCCCCTGACCCCGCAGCCTAAGCAAACCTTAAAGTTTCGGGTGAATGCATACAGTTGGAGTGTGGGTGAGGGTTACCATCCGGGGTGGGGGTCTTTCATGGGGTGTTCTGCTTCTTACAGGCTACCATGGGGCGGGGGTCTCCTTAATCCTCTTGACAACCCCCAAAAGTCTGGACCAAATCCACCTTTCAGAAGAAAGCAGAGTTCAGGGCAGTGAGAAACTGGCCCAAGCAGACAAGCAGAGAGCAGTCGGGCCTGGGAGGGGACGTTTGGACATTTGGACCCTTCCCAAATGCGGGACCTGGGACGGGGCGGCCTGGCACTGAGGGAGCTGGGAAAGGCCACCTTGCAGCTGGGGGTCAGTGAGCTCAGACTTAAGCTCTGCTTGAGGTGGGAGCAGCTGGGGAGAGGCTTCAGGAGCGCCAAGGGGCCCGGGGTTTCCTCCTGGCAGCGGTCAGGGGTGACCGGCCAGTGGGTGGCTGTATCAGAAATCAAGCTCAGGACTGCAGAGCCTGAGTGGGGTTTTTATTTTTTGCTATTTTGGGTCAATGTCTTGGATGTCTCCCTTCTTGAACACAGTAGAACTGTCCTGCTAGTTTTCCATTGCGAGGGCACCTTGCATTCGGACAGGTAGCGTGTGAAGAGCCAAGCTAGTGTATTGATAAGTACAGATGGCAGATTCTTCAGGTGTTCGGGTCTGACTGTGTCTGGGCCTGGTGCTGTTTGCTTCTTTACCGACGAAATGGCATATCGGATTTCAGAAGGGAGAACGTTGGGAACGACACATCCATCCAGCGGAATTTGGTATGTGGGCAGGTGGACGTGGCTATCAAAGAGATCCAAGTAGAATTCATAGATAATCTTTTCCATTGCCTTTCTGGAAGATGTGATAGATCCATCAGGCGTCGGAGGGCAGTCATCTTGGTCTTACGTTGGTGAAGGACAGGTGGGCGTTGCAAATACTTTACCCAGCTTCTGCTGCATCAGCCAGTGTTTCTGCTCTTTTCTCTTTGAGGTCTTCCATTCATTCATTCATTCGTTCATTCGTTTATCTATTTATTTATTTATCTATTTATTTATTTTTGCTTTTTTGAGTCACACCCGGCAATGCTCAGGGGTCACTCCTGGCTCTTTGCTCAGGAATTACTCCTAGTGGTGCTCGGGGGACTATATGGGATGCTGGGGATTAAACCCAGGTCGGCTGTATGCAAGGCAAATGCCCTACTCACTGTGCTATTGCTCCGGCCCCTTCTTTTTATCACTTCTCTGCACTGCTTTGCAAGCTTGGACATTAGCATTTGGTTGCCTGAGACTCGCACCTTGTCACATTGGCGAATGAGCTCGAGAGTTTTTGAAGACAGGTGTCCATTTATGGCTTTCTCTCTCTTGGCATTCTTTGCACAATCATGGAGGTGCTGAACCAGTCGGTTGTATTCTTTTTTTTTTTTTTTTTTTTTTGGTCGCACCCGGCAATGCTCAGGGGTTTCTCCTGGCTCTGCACTCAGGAATCACTCCTGGCGGTGCTCGGGGACCATATGGGATGCCGGGATCGAACCCGGGCCGGCACAGGCTGGCGCGGCAAGGCAAACGCCCTACCCGCTGGGCTATCGCTCCGGCCCCTGTATTCTTCATCTATGTCGCCAATGATGGTATCTTCCCATGTTGCTGCAATGGTGCCAAAGAGTTCCCAGTTGGTGGTCATTCTGGGAGTTCTCTTCTTAAACTTTGCAGCCTTTTCTCCCGGTTCCGTGAAGAAGAATTTTGCATGAAGGAGATGGTGGTCTGATCCTGTTTGGAATTTTGGGACAACAGCGACATCAGTCAGGCAAAACCGTCAATTGAATATGATGTGGTCAATTTCATTGTGGAGCTGTCTACCAGGAGATACCCATGTCCAACGTTTCGATTCAGCCTTCTGGAACTGTGAGTTACCATGAATGGTCTTGGTGGTGATAGTTACCCAATGTCATGAGACATCCACGACATTGGCAGCTATCGCCCCATCTGCCTGTTGTCCGTCATCTACAAGCTGTCACTCGAGTCATCCTGAACAGGATTGGCAGAACATTAGATTAAGGACAGCCATGCGAGCAAGCTGGGTTCCAAAAAGATTCAGCACAATTGACCATATCCACATGGTAACCAAGCTCATTGAGGTTTGTAGGGAGTTCAAGATGCTGCTCTGTTTCATGTTCATTGATTTATTTATTTTTTTTTTTTAGCTTTTTGGGTCACACCCGGCAGTACTCAGGGGTTTCTCCTGGCTCTGCACTCAGGAATTACTCCTGGCGGTGCCCGGGGGACCATGTGGGATGCCGGGATCGAACCCAGGCCGGCATGGGCCGGCTGCGTGCAAGGCAAACGCCCTACCCGCTGGGCTATCTCTCCGGCCCTCATGTTCATTGATTTAAAGAAAGCCTTTGATTCTGTTGAGACCGAAGTGGTCATCGAAGCCCTAGCCAAACAGGGCGTTCAAACCCAATACATCAAGATCCTTTGTGAGCTGTATTACGGATTCACCACCAGGATCTTACCATTCTACAAGGAAGTGATCATTGATGTCAAAGAGGGGTTCGGCAGGGTGATACTATTTCACCAAAACTCTTCAGCGCCACCCTTGAGAATGATATGTGACAATTAGCATGGGAAGGAATGGGAGTGAAGATAGATGGTCAGCGACTATACCACCTCTGCTTTGCTGATGACATCATTCTAATAACACCAAACATTAGCCAAGCGGCCCAAATACTGGCTGACTTCGACCAAGAATGTGGAAAAATAGGTCTACAGCTGAATCTCAACAAAACAATTCATTAAAAATGAACTAGTTCCAGAGGCCCCATTCACTCTCAACGGAACAAACATCTCTGAATGCAGCAGTTATGTGTACCTAGGTAGAGAACTCAACATGATGAACGACCTAAAACCTGAGCTGCGCAGGAGGAAGAGAGCAGCATGGAACACCTTCAAGAGCATTGAAGAAATAACTAAAAGGACAATGAACCTCTGGCTTCGGACACATCTCTTCTACTCCACCGTTCTTCCTGCATTAATATACTCCGCAGAGACCTGGGCCCTACGAAAGCAGGATGAGAACGATATTCGGGTCTCCCAAAGAGGAATCGAAAGAGCTATGCTTGGAATATTATGCCTCGCTCAAGTGAGAGAAGGGAATCCGGAGTTCCGACCTCCATTGCTGTTCCAGAGTCAGGGCGCTGTCTCATTTGCCAAGACATCGAAAATCAGATGGGCTGGACATGTAATGCGATTTGGGGATGACTGCTGGACTAGAGCCGTTACCGACTGGGTACCACGGATGTCAAAAGATCACATGGCCGCCCGCCTACAAGATGATCAGACTTCTTCGTCAAGACCCTGAAGGAACGGTTTGAGGCTCTTCGTATTTCTGGAGCAACCAGATGCCATTGGGCTACACTGGCACATGATAGGGTCAAATGGAAATGTTACTGGTGCCCACTTGAGCAAATCGATGAATAACAGAATGTCAAGTGATCAAGTGTTTTTGGGGGATCTTTCTGTCTACGATCAAGTCCAGGCCTGCTGCCTTCAAGCCTGTGCTCCAGCCCTGGGGGCGGGAGCCCCCCTTCCTTTCCCTGGAGGTGCTTCCTGGCCTGACTTGGTTCTTGCTGCTTGCTGGCCTGACTCTGTGGCCCTGTCTTTCAGAGCAGGCTGTCCCTGCCCGAGTCCTCTGCAAGTGCAATGACCAGGACTGGCTTAACTCCAGCTGCCGAGGCTGTGCTGGGAGGCGCTGGGGACTGTCACTCCTGGCCGTAAGGGTCTAACGAGCTCTGTCTCTCCTGTTAGGGGAAGGACAGGGGCTCCCTCTTCTCCCCAGGAGACCCACCGTCCTCAGGATCAACAAGCTCAGGAAACCCACCATGCAGGTGAGCGGGGGCCCTGACCAGACCACCCAGAACACACTAGGTGGGGGGGGGGCGACATCTGGGAGGTTCCAGCTCTGCTCCCCTCCCCGTGGTTCCCGGCAGGGACCTCCAGGCCATAGACCCTTGGGTGGGGAGGGAGAGTGCCCGGTGGAAGCTACTTTTTAATTTTTTTCCCGAGTTTTGAGTCACACCCCACGTTGCTCAGGGAATACTGGCTCTGCACTAAGGAGTTACTCCTGCCCGTGCTCAGGGGACCATATGGGGTACTGGGTTCACCGGTTGGGTCAGCTGCATGCAAGGCAAAGACCCTCCCCGCTGTGGTGGGGACTCCTGAGCACAGCCTGGTTGTCTGACTGTGAGGGTCATTGTCGGGCTTCCCTGCACCGGCCATCCCTTCATCCCTGTCCTGCTCCACACCTCTCAGTCCCCGTCCCTCTCCTCCTCCCCCGACACCCCACCTGGCAGGCCAGAATTCTTCCACTGAACCACCTGAGCCCTGTTCCCCACTTGGTGCCCCCGTGGCAGCGTCTCCCTGTGCAGGCTCTCAGCCCCTAACCACATCACCCAGCGCCCCCTCTGTCCCAGCGGCTTCCTCTTGCTCTTGGGGTAGGCCGGCCTGCTGTATACCCCTGGACTCGGCATTCCCTGCACAAGCCCTACCCTTTGCTATGGCCACGTGTCCCATGTCAGCATCAGTTTGGGGATTCATGACTGCAGTCAAGGGCTGGAGCAGGGGCTGGAGCAACAGCACAGCCAGGAGGGTGATTTTCTTGGGTGCAGCCAACCTGGGTTCGATCCCTGGCATCCCATATGGTCCCCCAAGCACCACCAGGAGTGATTCCTGAGTGCAGAGCCAGGAGGAACCCCTGAGCATTGCCAGATCACTATCACTATCACTATCTTCCCGTTGATCATCTATTTGCTAGATCGGGTACCAGTAATATCTCCATATGTCCTGTCTCATGCTAGTAGAGCCCAAAGGCATCCGCTTGCTCCAGGAACATAAAGAGCCTCAAACAATTATATTAGGTCATGGGAATGACCTAATATAAATGTTACTGGTATTTGGCATATCAAATACTACATGAACAGCTTGCCAGGCTTGCCGTCGGGTGGCATACTGTTGTAGTCACCTCTAAATCATTTATTGATGAATTGAGTCCAGGAGTTCTGGGCTGTAGTGCACTATGCCAATCAGGTGTCCGCACTAAGTTCGGCATCAATATGGTGACCCTCGGGAGCGGAGGACCACCAGGTTGCCTAAGGAGGGGTGAACCGGCCCAGGTCAGAAACGGAGCAGGTCAAAACTCCCGTGCTGATCATCAACAGGCTGCAAAGCAAAATTATTGTTATTAAAGATGGACCATGTTCAACAGGCTGCAAAGCAAGATTATCATTATTAAACAAATGAACCAATCTGGGAGGTTAGAACAGCAGTTTGCTGTTCTAAGGATAGTGAGCGTCCCAGATATGATGCAAGAAAAAAAAGTCAGGGTAGACTCAAAAGGAACTGCATCCTTTGCCAGAAGCCCCCTTAGGAATGATGGGAAAGGAAACTGCCTCCTTTGCCGAAAGCCCTCTTAAGAATGATGAGCTCCGTGTGACCTTTGGCTCCGTGTGACCCTTGGGTCTGTGTGGCCTTTGGCTCTGTGTGACCTTTGGCTCTGTGTGACCTTTGGCTCCCTGTGGCCTTTGGCTCTGTGTGGCCTTTGGCTCTGTGTGGCCTTTGGCTCTGTGTGGCCTTTTCCTCCATGTGACCTTTGGCTCCTTGTAGCCTTTGGCTCTGAGTGACCTTTGGCTCCTTGTGGCCTTTGGCTCTGTGTGACCTTTGGCTCTGTGTGGCCTTTGGCTCTGTGTGACCTTTGGCTCCCTGTGGCCTTTGGCTCCGTGTGGCCTTTGGCTCTGTGTGACCTTTGGCTCTGTGTGGCGTTTGGCTCCGTGTGACCTTTGGCTCCATGTGGCCTTTGGCTCTGTGTGACCTTTGGCTCCCTGTGGCCTTTGGCTCCGTGTGGCCTTTGGCTCTGTGTGACCTTTGGCTCTGTGTGGCGTTTGGCTCCGTGTGACCTTTGGCTCCATGTGGCCTTTGGCTCCGTGTGACCTTTGGCTCCGTGTGGCCTTTGGCTCCTGTGGCCTTTAACTCCATGTGGCCTTTGGCTCTGTGTGACCTTTTGGCTCCGTGTGACCTTTGGCTCCGTGTGACCTTTGGCTCTGTGTGGCCTTTAAGTCCGTGTGGCCTTTGGCTCAGTGTGACCTTTGGCTCCGTGTGACCCTTGGCTCCGTGTGGCCTTTGGCTCCGTGTGACCTTTGGCTCTGTGTGACCTTTGGCTCTGTGTGGCCTTTAACTCCTTGTGGCCTTTGGCTCCGTGTGACCTTTGGCTCCGTGTGGCCTTTGGCTCTGTGTGACCTTTGGCTCCGTGTGGCCTTTGGCTCAGTGTGACCTTTGGCTCCGTGTGACCCTTGGCTCCGTGTGGCCTTTGGCTCCGTGTGACCCTTGGCTCCGTGTGGCCTTTGGCTCCGTGTGGCCTTTGGCTCTGTGTGACCTTTGGCTCCATGTGGCCTTTGGCTCAGTGTGACCTTTGGCTCCGTGTGACCCTTGGCTCCGTGTGGCCTTTGGCTCCGTGTGACCTTTGGCTCTGTGTGACCTTTGGCTCTGTGTGACCTTTGGCTCCGTGTGGCCTTTGGCTCTGTGTGACCTTTGGCTCCATGTGGCCTTTGGCTCTGTGTGACCTTTGGCTCTGTGTGACCTTTGGCTCTGTGTGGCCTTTGGCTCCGTGTGGCCTTTGGCTCTGTGTGGCCTTTGGCTCTGTGTGACCTTTGGCTCTGTGTGACCTTTGGCTCTGTGTGACCTTTGGCTCCGTGTGACCTTTGGCTCCGTGTGGCCTTTGGCTCTGTGTGGCCTTTGGCTCTGTGTGGCCTTTGGCTCTGTGTGACCTTTGGCTCTGTGTGACCTTTGGCTCTGTGTGGCCTTTGGCTCTGTGTGACCTTTGGCTCTGTGTGGCCTTTGGCTCTGTGTGGCCTTTGGCTCTGTGTGACCTTTGGCTCCTTGTGGCCTTTAGCTCCGTGTGGCCTTGGCTCCGTGTGGCCCTTGGGTCTGTGTGGCCTTTGGCTCTGTGTGGCCTTTTCCTCCATGTGACCTTTGGCTCCTTGTAGCCTTTGGCTCTGAGTGACCTTTGGCTCCTTGTGGCCTTTGGCTCTGTGTGACCTTTGGCTCTGTGTGGCCTTTGGCTCTGTGTGACCTTTGGCTCCCTGTGGCCTTTGGCTCCGTGTGGCCTTTGGCTCTGTGTGACCTTTGGCTCCATGTGGCGTTTGGCTCCGTGTGACCTTTGGCTCCATGTGGCCTTTGGCTCCGTGTGACCTTTGGCTCCGTGTGGCCTTTGGCTCCTGTGGCCTTTAACTCCATGTGGCCTTTGGCTCTGTGTGACCTTTTGGCTCCGTGTGACCTTTGGCTCTGTGTGACCTTTGGCTCTGTGTGGCCTTTAAGTCCGTGTGGCCTTTGGCTCAGTGTGACCTTTGGCTCCGTGTGACCCTTGGCTCCGTGTGGCCTTTGGCTCCGTGTGACCTTTGGCTCTGTGTGACCTTTGGCTCTGTGTGGCCTTTAACTCCTTGTGGCCTTTGGCTCCGTGTGACCTTTGGCTCCGTGTGGCCTTTGGCTCTGTGTGACCTTTGGCTCCGTGTGGCCTTTGGCTCAGTGTGACCATTGGCTCCGTGTGACCCTTGGCTCCGTGTGGCCTTTGGCTCCGTGTGACCCTTGGCTCCGTGTGGCCTTTGGTTCCGTGTGGCCTTGGCTCCGTGTGGCCCTTGGTCCTTGCATCCTGGTGTCTCGGCATGACTTCCTGCCCGTCCACGTCCCCAGCCTCCTGTCACCAGCTCTCTGCTTTGGCCCCTTCGCCCTGTTGTCACCTTGGGCAGTGCTGCCAGTGTGAGGGTGCGGTCAGGTATGATCCAGCCCCTGTTGCTAGGGACGGCCAGTGAGAAGAGACCCTCTTTCCCGCTCTGCTTCTCTCTGCAACCCCCGGGAATGGTTTCTGGTGTAAACGCTCAGCCTGGTGCTCAGCATACAGTGGTGCTCTATAAACGTCCGCACCTGACAGAGGCCAGGCCAGCATGGCCCAGGGAGAGCTCCACTCAAGGGTGGATAAAATGCCTCTCAGGGCCGGAGCATAGTACAGCGGGAGGCTCTTGCCTTGCATGCAGCCGACGTGGGTTTGTCCAGACCCTCCCCCCACCCCGCCCCGGAGTGATTCCGAGCACAGAGCCAGGAGAAGTCCTGAGCACAGCCGGCTGTGACCCGGAACCAAACCCGAACGTGACTCTCCGCTGCCTGTTGGAGCAGTGTCTGGCAGTGTTTTCTCTGAACGGTATAAAATCCTGATATTTATTTCAGAAGCCCAACCAAGAAGAGGTTCAGTTTTCTATAAAAAGAAAGAAAAAAAAGTTGTTCGGGAGGCCCGGAGATGGCTCGGAGAAGGGAACCCGCACCTGGCTTGCAGGTGGCCTGAGCATGCTCAGTTCTCGGCCCACTGGGCCCCTGAGCACCGCCAGGTGCAGTCCTCAGTGGCCCTAAGCCCCTCTGAGCCTGCCATCCCCAGGCTGAGTACCGCCAGCTGGGGCCCCCGAGTCCTGCTGAGTATTAACAGGAAACCTCCCCTCTCCACCCCGGCCCCAAACCCCAAACGTTCTCCAGAGAGCAGCTGGAGCTTGGCCGGGCAGCCCCCAGGGAGGAGCAAGGGAATTCCCCGCGGGACCTGAGTCTGTGTTTCTTGCGGATTCTCTTTTCCATCTGCTCTGGAAGCCGTGGGCTGTGCTTACAATATGCTCAGTGGCCACCGTCTGGCAGCCCGAGCTGTGTCTGACCCAGCCCGCCCGCTCGGCAGGGACCCCACAGGCCAGGACAGGCGCAAGCCAGGGCACCTCCCCTGCTGTCACTCACCAGCCAGAGGGTGGGCGCCGGCACCTGGGGCAGAGTTTGAGAGCAAGGAACCCCCTTCTGCTTTTTTCCTTTATTGAGGGGTACAGGGTTGTGGTACCCTGGCAGGGTTCAGGGCTTCCTCCGGGCCGGTGCACCCCTCCTTTTCTTCCCTGTAGGGTGCCGCCAGTGAGAAACCTGTTTCATCCGGGCCCGGTCAGAGGACAGCTCCCGAACACAGGAAACCTACACCCCTAAAGGTATCTCCGTGGCTCCTGTCGAGGGAAAATGAGGGCTTTCACCTATTATTTATTTTTGCTGTTTTTTTTTTTTTTTGGGGGCTATACCGGCAATGCTCAGGGGTTCCTCCTGGCTCTGCACTCAGGAATTACTTCTGGCGGTGCTCAGGGGACCATATGGGATGCAGGGGATTGAACCCAGGTTGGCTGCATACAAAGCAAACGCCCTCTCCTCTGTGCTATCACCCCGGACCCTCCCCTTAGTGTTTGTCAAACCCTCAGAGCTCCCCTTCGGTGCCTGTGGAGTCCTAGGGCGAATTCTCTGCGTCACTCACTGGTCCAGGGCTAGAGCCGCCCTTTACTCTCCTCTGAGCTGTGAGTGTCTTGAGGTTGCCCCAGGGTAATGGAGGCTGAAGGGCTGGGTTTAAGGAGTCAGTGGACACATGTATGGCCACACGCACACTAGCTGGCTCAGACCTAAGTGAAATTGTGTCCCCATGAGCTGGATTTTGCACACTCATATTTGCACACGAGTAGGAAGCTGAGTCTCCTAGCGCCTCACCCTGCTGGTAACAATGAGTCTAATGATGCATTGTATGTGTGTGTGCATGCGTGCGTGCATATGTGTGTGTGTGTGTGTGTGTGTGTGTTGCTCCTGTGCATTAACAGAGCCTCTGCGGCAGACTCTGGTCTTGAGGAAAGCTACACAACAAGTGAAGAATATATCAGAAGCACGTTGGCAGGCTGAAATTCTTTCCAAGGAGGTAAGCTGGTGATCATGTCCCTCCTTAGCCAAAACACCACCACCACGGTCCTGGGGGCTCAGGCATCAGGCACTGGTGTGTGGCCCCTAGAAAAAGTAAGGGGGCCAGAGAGGTAGTGCAGTGGGTAAGGTACTTGCTTTCCCTCAGGGCCAGTCCCGGTTCACTCACAGCATTCAGGACCTACCAGGATCCCTCTCCCTCCAGGCAGCCTTCCGGGATCACCCCTGTGAAAGGGATCTCAGTCTCAGGTTCCTCTACCCAAGGGCATTAGGGCAGAAACTTGTTTTTCCCTCATCCTTGGCTGATAAACTATAATTTCTTTCTTTCTTTCTTTCTTTCTTTCTTTTTTTTTTTTTTTTTTTTTGCTTTTTTGGGTCATACCCGGCAATGCTCAGGGGTTTCTCCTGGCTCTGCACTCAGGAATCACTCCTGGTGGTGCTCGGGGACCATATGGGATGCTGGGGATCGAACCCGGGCCAGCATGGGCCAGCCGTGTGCAAGGCAAATGCCCTACCTGCTGGGCTATCGCTCCGGCCCCATCAATAATTTCAATGATAGTTCTAGTAATTTTTGTATAAACACAATAAGATAGACATTTATCTAGGACTTAATCCCAGACATTTATCTGGGATTAGATTTATAGGGTGACCTTTATCCCATGTTATATGATCCAGTCTATGCTCCCCTTGCCACATTGATCATTCCAAATTCCCTCAGAGTCCTATAGATCTACTGCTTATGTTTGCTTCAAAACTGACTCCGGTCCGAGGCCTAGGTCTTTAGCTCTGGGTCAGAACACAGCTTAGGGTCTTGGCCGCAGGTCATTTAAGGGACACTCAGTTGTCCTATTTCGAGGCCAGGGTGGTCTCTGTCCTGGGTCCATCCAGTCCCATGGAGGCACCCTCTTTTGGGGTGTGAGGAATTAGAATCAATCTAAAGGCTACTGATGCATATAGTTAGGAATATGGCAGAAGCCCAGGACTAATTAATTCAGAGTTAATTAACTCACAATGCACTGACCTGACTATCTTCCTGTGTCTATACAAAAAAGCATAAGCATATGCAGAAAGCTTACAGGAAGGAGAAAAGCAAGCACTCAGTATATTACGTAAAGCCCAGGGCTAGCAAGTAGAGCAAGTAATCCAACATGCTTCTTCAGCAGGCACAAAATAATTGACTTTATATTGCTTATTATGACATAACTGTAGCAGTGGTGTTGCTAAAGTCTTGGCCTGAAGATGGTATCTGTGAGGGTGTGTGTTGGGCCTTCTACATTACTGTCTTCACTCATGGAGCTTTGTGGGCTTCTGCTCAAAGCTCCCGTCTCATGTTCCTATTTCTGCTGGGCTGTCGGCAATGTGGAGTTCAGAGGTGCTGTGTGGCCGCATGTGCTGCTGTTCTCTTCACGGGCTTCAGAGCTTAGACCAACTGCAGGCGTCTCTCTGGCGGCTCTGAGATCAGCCCTGAAGCAGGGGCAGGAGCTGGATGTGGGTGGGTGGGGCTCAGGCCTTTGGCAGGGTGGGGTCTCAGTCTGTCCCCATCCATGAAGGCTCCACAGATCAGAGCCCACTGGCATTTGGACTTTCCTGGGATAACTCAGCTGCTGGAGTCTCAGAGCAGTCTTCAGGAACGCTTTTAACATTTCCTTTTTGTCTTCTGGGATCATACTTGGTGATACTCAGGGGTTACTCGGGACTCCACACTCAGGAATTACTCCTGGCGGTGCTTGACCGGCCATATAGGATGCCGAGGATCAAACATGGATCGACCACATGCAAGGCGAACACGTTCCCTGCTGTCCTGTCACTCCGGCCCCAGGACGTGCTTTAACTTTAATGGAATCTCAGCCCCTGGGTGCTGAGACCAGCTGCTCCTCCTAGTGCTTTCCAGGGTCTTCTTGCTTTGGCTCTGGGAAGTGCCTCAGCAGCCGGGGCTTCGCGTCCTCATCCGCTTCCTTTCATTTGGGGGCATTTCCTCTCCCCCTGGGTGACTGGCTGCGGGAATGCGGGCACGTTAGTCTCAATACAGGCTCTGGACGGACACTGGACCTCTCCCCTCTCCTTCCCGTGCAGTCTCACCCAGTCGGCACAAGTCCCCAGATGAAGAAGTACCTGTTCAACGTGTACGCCAAGAGCCCTCTGATCCTGCACTTCCTCAACAGCTACACCTGCCTGTCGCAGCACGGCGAGGATGTGCTGATAGCACGCTGGGGAGAGGCCGCATGCTGCCATATCCTTGGCACGGGCGCCTTGGCACGTCACACAGCCCAGAGCCAGTGTGAGGTGGGGGCAGGGTTCTGCCCTCAACCAGTGCCTGGCATCCAGTGGGCACCAGCCTCAGTAGCCAGCCACTGCCAGGAGGCTGAGGGGAAGA
>JAJIBD010020070.1:0-13029 GCA_021461705.1 Cryptotis parvus | reverse complement strand
CAATGCCCCAAAGCAATGAAACCCAGCTTTTAGGTTTCAACTTTTGCCATGACTCTTGGCTTCTTATGCCACTTAATAAGTTATATGTACAGATTCTACGGAAATTATGAGCTGCCGTAGTCATTGCACATTTTTCCAACTTGTATGTGTGTTGGCATCAAGTGTTGGCAGCCTTTGAAAGGTATGGGCATATTACTTGATCATTGTAAGCCTCCCAGTGCTTTTAGGTGAAAATGGCACCAGAACTGGATTCTTGAAAATTTACTCTCTTGCATGACTCTTGGGAAGGGAAAGTGCTGGTTGGAATTCTTAGAGGACTCATTCAGAATTCTCAGCCCTTCCAGAACTGGTCTTCATGCTGTTGGCATACTGACCTGGAAAGCATAAATAAGACCATCTTGGGGCCTTGGGCATGAATGAGATTATTACAGGAAATTATGTGGTGGAACAAATGGAAGTTCGAGAGGTAAAACACTGGTTGTTTGGCAGTGTGTTTGCGTTGCTTAGTATCATAAAGGGGGACCGTACAGAGCTATGCGGACCAAATTTATAATTTGGTGAAGTGATTTGTCCTTGTCACAACAGATTTATCCATGTTGTTTTTGTATTTGCAAATGCACGTAAAGTAGAATGGGCAGGAAAACTGGGCCTCAGGACTCCTCACACATCTGGTGGGCTTTTTTTTTTTTCTTTATTTTTTAGAGAGAACAGTGGTGGAAAATGTATTATCTTGGACTGGAGCAATAGTACCAGTGGGTAGGGCATTTTTGTCTTGCATGTGGCCAACCTGGGTTCAATCCCTGGCACCCCAGGTTGGTCCTCTGAGCCTGCCAGGAGTGAACCCTGAGTATAAAGCCAGGGAGTAAGACCTGAGCAGTGCTGGGTATGGTCCAGAAAGAGTAAAGGGAAAAAAAGGAAGTCAGATTGAGGGAGGAGCAGCTGCCTCCAGCCTGGCTCTGTCCGTCCACACTGATCTCCTGGCTCTCACCTGCTGGCCCTGTGTCCTCTCAACTGTCTGCACCACCTCAGGTTGCCAGCCGGCCTCAGGCATCACCTTCAGTAGCACAAAGGGAACAGACGTTTTGGAGGTCGGAGGTTTGCTCATCGAGTTGCTATCACAAGCTGGAAGCAGTGCCTTATAAGTTGGCCTTTGAGCCACTTGCTCTAAGGATCACTACTATGAATCTGATTTTCATAGTTTTACAAGCGATGTGGTGACTCACATTCCAGGCATTAGCAGTTACTCTGGTCCTAGCGCATTAACTGGTAGACTCATGAGGAGGAGCAGGTGGGGATTGGGGGTGCCGGCTCACTCTTTCGCCATCACCGAGCTTGTTCATGGTTGTGGCTCAGCCGCTGTCAGCCTGCCAGATGCAGAGCTTCTTTCTGCCTCCTACTGGGCCGCTTTGCTCTCTTGTGGGTTAGACAGCTGAAGGCTGATTTCTAGAAAAGCTGGTGATGCTGCTCATGGTTCTGAAATACAAGCATGTTAATTGTCGCTTAAACTGTGATGGACTAGAATAAGAAGGAGGTAAAACCTTGACCATGATACTGGGAAAGGAGTGAATGTGTACGTGGTGTGAAGAACTGAATACACGGTAGACCAGATGTTTGGCAGTTCACGATCACGATCACGATCTTCCCGTTGATCATCTATTTGCTAGAGCGGGCACCAGTAATATCTCCATATATCCTGTCTCATGCCAGTAGAGCCAGGGGCGGGCTGCTACAGGAACATAAAGAGCCTCAAACCATTATATTAGGTCATGGGAATGACCTAATATAATTGTTACTGGAATTTGGCATATCAAATACAACCACGAGAAGCTGGGGACTGGGGTGGTAATACCGTGGGTAGAGCATTTAATGCCTTGCATGCGTTGACATAGGTGTGCATAGATTCTTTTGAATTAATGTTTTTGTGTTTGGGGGATATGGATGCCAAGAAGTAGTATCATTGGATCTTAGGGGCAGCTGATTGATTTTTTTCTTTTTCTCTTTTTTGCTTTTTAAACCTTTAAAGCATTTTACAAAAAATGCTCAGCTTCTTGGGTTCTCCATGCTCCGTTCTGGGATTCCCGTCCCATTGAAGTGAATCATATGTGGATTTGGTTTCCTGTAGGATTATGAGCACTTTGAAAATAAACCCTAGGAGCTTAGTCATTCTTTGTGGGGGAGGGGTTTTTTGGCTTACACCTGGTGATGCTCAGGGGGCTACTCCTGGCTCTGCACTCAGGAATTACTGCTGGCAGTGCTTGGGGGACCATACGGGATGCCAGGGACTGAACTTGGGTTTGCCTTGTGCAAGGCAAATGCCCTCCCAGTGTGCTGTTGCTTCAGTCCTAGTCATTCTCAAATGTGAAAGGCATCAGAATTGCCTTTTGCTACGGAAACTCTTGTCTGGTTTGTTCTCGTGCTTGAAGACAATGTGCATTGCTTTTCAGGAGCTTCATTCACTAGGCAGGGAGAGCCCAGGTCTTGTTACCCAGCTCTAGGAACCATTCCCAACCCAGTGGGTGACGGTGTATGTACACATGTGTGTGCATGTTCTGTGGTCCAGAAGACAGACATGTAGAATTCTGTTTGTCTTTGGTTTGGTTTGGGGGGCCATACCCAGCGGTGCTCAGGTCTTCCTCCTGGCTCTGTGCTCGGATCCCTCCTGGTGGTGCCTGGGGGAACTCGCAAGGTGCTGAGTATTGAACTGAGGTTGCCACATACAAACTAAGTGTCTTAACCCCTGTAGCAACTCTCTGACCCACACTTGCACTTATTGAACACTTGATTCCAAAAGAACAATATGTGGCCAGGACTGGCCTTTTGGTGGTCAGTGAGCCACGTGTCCCCTCCCCTTGAATCTGGGCAGACTGTGATGTGTGGAATATGGCCACAGTGGCTGCCTGTCTCACAAGCCCGTTCCCATCTCACGGTGCTGAGCCGGAGGAAGTTGGCAGCCTCTTCCGGTGTGGAATCCAGCCCCGGCCCTGCTCCTGCTGGATCAGCCAGTCATGTGCATGCACCACCTTGGAAATTCATCCCTGTGTGCAGTGGGGCTGTCTCAGCTGACATGTGACTATTGCTCATATCTGCTCACAGGGCAGATCTCGGAACCAGAGAGTGAAGGGCTGGCAGGGGGCTCATTTCTGCACCCGATGTGCAGCTCAAAGACCCATGTGAACGTCTCTCTTTTCTGAAGTGCTGGTGAGGGCCCGGAAGCACGTGTGGAAGTAGCTGGAGACTTGAGTCAGCTGAGGCTCCTGGAAGGTGGGCGTGGCTCCCTTCTATTTTTGCCCTCTGCCTGTTTGACTCATCATCCATTTATTCCCCCTCATCTGTCCTGGATGTTTTCTCCTCTAATGAGGCTAGTGTCTTGGGGCTCCTGTATAGCCAGAGTGCTTAACCCTGTGTTTCCCGTCTGAGTGTGGAAAGCATCAAAACCCTCCCTTAGGGTTCAGAGATACGACAGCAGGCAGGGCACTTGCCTTGCATGCAACCAAGCTGGGTTCCGTCTCTGACATATCCCATATGGTTCCCCAAGCCCCACCAGGAGTGATCCCTAAGCACAGAGCTGGGGAGTAACCCCTGAGCAGAGCTGGGTGTAGTACTAAAACCAAAAGCAAACAAAAAACTCACTTAATCCACGGATCCCTGACCAACCTGATTCTTAGGAGTACTGTGTTTTCTTTTCTCTGGTGTTTGGGTGACTGTTAGTGGCCATTGCAGGAACGTGGAGGTGTTAATTGGTCACTCAGAGACCCCTGCAGAGGCCACAAATATAATTTCCATCGGAATCTTCTAGTCATAACCCTCCAAGATGAGATGTTAAACCCAATTTTCCTAATGGAACTATTTAAATACACCAGAAAGTTGGTGTATTTAAATACTAAGCATCTGTGTACGCTGCATGTGAGTACAACAAAATTTTTTTTTAATTTATTTTTTATTGAATCACCATGCAGTAGAACATTACAAAGCTGTTCATGATTAGGTTTCAAAACAACAAAATTCTTTTGCTAAAAAAAATTATTGCTTGGGGAGTTGTTTGAGCCACACCGAACAGTGCTCAGGTGCTACTCGCAGACTTTGCTCAAAGATCCCTCCTGGCAGTGCTCGGGGACATGTGGTGCCCACAGGCAGAACAGAGTCGCTCAAGGCAAGACCCCGGCCCCTGTACTCTCTCAGCCCATCTACAATTTTATTTTTCCTAGAATATATGCAAGGAAGTTATGGACATTCTTCGTTTTGTTTTGGGCCACATCCAGTGGTACTCCTGGCTCTGTGCTCAGGGTCACACCTGGCAGGGTTGGGGGGGTAGTCCATATGGGTGCCAGGTATCAAACCCAGGTCAGCTGCATATAAGGCAGGTCCTCTACCTACTATACTATCTCTCTGGCCCCAAGTCATTCATCACCTGAAGACTTCAGCGTGCATCACTCACCAGTAAAGATTTTCTCCCACACAAGCACAATATTTCTATGTAAGTATTAAATGAACAGTATAGAGTTCAAATGGCCCCAGTGCCCCATTGTTCTGGTTTCAGTCCAGTCAAGGTTGTACACTTCTGTTTGTTTTTTAAAAAATATGAAGACAGGGCCCAAAGTGATAGTACCGTTGGTGGGGCACTTGCCTTGCATGCAGCCGACCTAGGTTCGACCCTTGGCATTCCATTTGGTTCCCCAAGCACCACCATGAGTAACCCGTGAATATTGCCTAGTGTGGTTCCAAAACCAAAGTTAAATGAAAAATGGTAATTTATTATTTTTTGTTTTGTGTGGGGAGTCGGGCCATACCCAGCAATGCTCAGGAATTACTCTTAGCTTTGCACTCAGAAATTACTCCTGGCAGTGCTCAAGGGATACTGACTGGATGTTGAACCTAGGTTAGCTGTGTGCAAAGCAAAGGCCCTACCCGCTGTACTATTGCTCCAGCTCTGATGACAGTGTTTTTGGCAGGGGTGGCATATCCGTGATGCTCGGGGTCTATTCCTCGGCCCTGTTCTTTTGGCCGCTCCCAGTGGTGCTCAGGAGACCAGGCCATGCCGGGAAATCAAACCTGGGTATTCTGCATCAAGCCCAATGGGCATGTGCTCAGCCCATTGGGCTGTCTCTCCGCCCAGTGTCAACTTTTTGGGAAGAGAGTACAGCTGTCTTAAGGGAGGTAGCCCCTCTTTCTGGATACATCCATTTTTTTTCCATGGTGATATTTTTTCTCTCTAGCCCCTGGGCTTCTTGTAATCCAGGTATCTGGTCTAAGAACTTGATTTGTTACGGTTCAATTGCTCTGGACAGAAAGCTGCCCAAGCGATACTGTGTGTTTCGTATTATATCACCTTGCTCTGAACCATTCTTCCCAGCATTCTAAGATTGATTGCTTGGTGAGGCGCCAGCTTCCTGCTCTCTTTGCTGTGAAGGGTTGTCTTTTTCTGAAAGTAATCTATGGAGTGTTACTTTGGCACCAGGCAGTTCTCTGTTCTCCAGGAATCTTAGTGATCCTTGCCTGAATCAATTCTTGAAGGTTTGCAACCTAGCGGATTTTCGAATCTGCTTTTCCTTCTGTGTTTGTGAGTGGGTGTTATTTTGGAATGAGGCATTTGCAGAGTAGGAAGCTGATGTCATGGTCACTCGAGAAGCAACAAGTAAGTGATTTACTTCTCTCTTGGCCAACACTATGGACTTGTGAATTGTTCTTCAATAATCAGCTACAGTCCTTATTCTCAGGTGAAAGTACATCAGATTTGGCCACAGAGCACTTCAGGAAGGCGCCCACATCCTTTGGACGCCCCTCTTTGATTTATGATCACTTCCTTATTGTCTAATCCAGCGGGATGCCCCAGGCACACTTAGCACCCAATTCTAGAACTGGCCATTTTCCCATTCGACATTTTATATGGAAAGCAGTTTCCTTGCACAGATAGCAGAGCTGCTCATCCCCCCCCCCCCACTACCCCTTCAGAGGATGTTGGACAAAGAGCTTAGCAGACTTTTACCCGTTTCCCTAAACTATCTGTGAAAACTGGGCAAATACAAAGTCACTGCAAATAAGCAGAAATAGGCAGATTCTGGGTGAAGCCCTCCGTGGGCTGGAGCTGTGCAGAGTAAGCCCAGGCTGACTGCAGTCTGGGGAAGTCTCAGGGGGGGAAACGGGCAGAGAGGCCCCCTCTGACACAAAATGCCCCTCTGACCATATCTTCCTCGTTCATGTGGGTCCCCACCCACTCCCCAGATCCGTTTCGCAGCAGCCAATGACTTGCTGACTTTCTCAGGAGACTGCCCTGTGCCCTGCCCGCACTCAGAAGGCTGCAGCCCTGGGGGCTAGACGCTCGGTGCACGGTGCAGCAGGGGCACCTGATTCTGTGCTCTTGGCGCATCTTGAAGAGGCGGGCGCAGCACGCGCGAGGGCACTGTCGCTGTCTTCTGTGGGGCGTGCGGCGTCCCACTCCACCTCTGGGCTCGGGCCTTCCCTGCCCCCCTCCACCACACACAAACTTTCTGAGCTAAACTGGGTGGGTGGGAGATGGCCATAATGGTGCATGTATGGCTTGGGGAACTGAACACAGGGTGGGTCTAGGGGCATGAACAGTCTGGCAACAAAATCAACATGACCCGAATGCAGTGCCTTGGGCTCTGCACTTAGGCAGAATGAGGTCTCCAGTGAAGGAGCTTAAGAAAGCCCAGACTGGACAGTGAGGCCCCGGATTCAAGTACTGTCCATGCTGTTTTCCCCAGAGCAAAGCCTGCTGTCCGGTTCCTCTGTCTGGGCCAGAAGCAGCCATTTCCCTTCCTGTGAGAGGCAAAGGCTTCCTTTCTCAGCCAGAGAAGCACCGTCTAGTACTTGGAGCCTGCTATGAATGGTGACACGATGGACAGACCCGGCAGAAGCCACCCCTGTCCCCAGCATGTCCATTCCCACTGAGGGCAAGGGGCCTGGATAGACCTTGTTCTTCGTTGAGCTCTTTCTGTCCTTAACAAAGTGGGCGTCTGGCGATGGACTTCTCCAGGCCACCCCGCCGCCAGTGTCCCCTTCCCACCCTTCCCGCTGCGTTAAGAATCCCCAGCACAGAGAATTAAGTGTGGCGCAAGCAGACTGTGGATTTTGCCAGGAGGTCACGGAGAGCCTCTTCCCTTGGCAGTCAGCCGCGTTCTTATTACACTTCATTTATCTGCTCGCGAGCATGCGGGAGGGCCAGCTGGGCCCTGTCTGCACTCATCAGGAGTTAATTTCTGAGTGAGGTGCTGTGGTCATGAACAGCTGCAGAAGGCGCCCTGGTGGTCCTGCCAGACAAGAGGGGCCCTTAATTAGCAGCAGCGGTCAATCAGGCTGCTTAACCCGCCACGGGGCCGGGCTGGTCATGTCCTTCCTGCCGTTCTCCCTGTAAACACAAGAGCCCAGAGCCAGGCCTAGACATCCGCGAAGCTGAGGAATAGGAAGACCCCAGGCCTGTATGCATCCTGTTGTGGGGGGGGGACCCCTCAGTGTTGCCTTTAGCTTGGACTGGGTGGTGAGGGTTAACTGGGAGACGGACACCTCCCTACTGCCCCACCTGGAAATTGGGAATCTCTGTCCCCACTTCCCAGACTCCCATCGTTCCCACATTCTGCCTTTGCTCCTGTTGGCCTCTTTCTGGGAGGCCCTGGAGAACAGTGGTCGGAGAGTTTGAGTGCCCGGACCCAAGAACCCAGCTTGGATCGCTGTCACTTGCCCCCACTTGTCCCCCTGGCTGCGGGTTCTACACGGAGGCCATTGTGCCTGGCCTGTCCACCTGCACAGGGGTTCGGTGTGAAACCCGAGTAGGGAAACAGCTTGTTACCTGTCAAATGTGAGGCAGGTCTGGAAGTCGCCAGAGAATGTCAGCCCGGGGTCCCTGTGGGTTGATGGATTCATTCTATCATGGGGGTAGAGGGTCCCCACACAGTGCTTAGGACATCTGGGCCCTCATAGGCCATTCTCAGCCAACTGGTTCACTGGTTTAGTGCAAGGCCTGCAGATGTGCCTGTGGTGCTGGCCACCCTGGCAGTGGGGGCCGGCAGTACTCAGCCAAATCCTGCCAGTGCCCAGAGCAGCTGCCCACCGGAACCGGAACTGTGGTGGGGCGGGGTTGTGGGTGTCAACCGGAACCGGAACCTGCCGGGCTGTGGGTGGGACTTGTGGGCATCCGCTGGAACGGCAAATGAACATCCGAATACTGTCATCCTCTTTGGGCAGCTCTGGCTTCCAGCTTTCATAGCGCACGTTCCCCCAGTTTGAGAGGAAAATCTTCACTTTAGGTGTTAGGCAGATGCGTGTCATCCCTGTCGTGGAGCTCTGGCACTGGAGATGGGATTGCTCAGCATTTTTGCACAGGTACCAGAGGAGGCCTTTGAGCCAGGGTGGGTAATCTAGATGTGTGCACCCTCACAGCTGTTCAGCATTTTAGAGGTGTTGCACCCAGTACAGTACATATGGGATTCTGGGGATCAAACCTGGTTCTGCTGCATGCAAAGCAAATGCCCTACCCGCTGTGCTATCACTCCGGCCCACAAATTTGCTTTTTTAAAAAAAAAAATCATAAACCCCTTTCTATGCCACATGCTCCCCTCCCTTTTTGGCTAGAAATACGTCCTACTTTCCCCATGTAGCGGTTTCACTTGTTTTCCCCCTAGTAGTTAAAATGTATAGATTACTAAAAGTTAGTAAACCTTCAAAATGTCTCTAGTTCACTGTCACTGTCTTCCCATTCATCATCGATTTGCTCAAGTAGGCACCACTAACATTTCCATATGTCCTGTCTTAGAATTGTCAATCTAAAGGATATTGATTGAATTACTTATTTTTAACTAGAGGCCTGACCTAGCATGAGACAGGTCTCTAGTTAAAAATAAGTAATTCAATCAATGTCCTTAGATTGATAATTCTAAGGGTACATTTTATTTTCCAGAAATGCATACTCATAAATGGTGTATGTGTGTGTGCACTGTACAGCAGTATAAATTTTATTTTTATCTTCACAATTTTGTAACAGAGAACTGAAATTATTTGATTAATAACTCAGGTAAAATAAAAGTGAGTACCTATACTATATTTAGCGATAATAAATTATCTCTGATTTGTCAAAAAATTCATAGATAACATGATAAACATTTACATTAATTCTTTATATATGGTAATCACAAATACTGAATTTCTATAAGCAAAGAATTATAAACCATTTAAATATAACTTTCTCATAAATAATTTTAGTAAAGCCATTCAGAGGTAGAGAATACTAAATATCCACAGTGTGTGTGTGTGTGTGTGTATATATATAGCACGGCAAGCCTGGCAAGCTGGTCGTGTTGTATTTGATATGCCAAATACCAGTAACAATTATATTAGGTCATTCCCATGACCTAATATAATGGTTTGAGGCTCCTTATGTTCCTGTAGCAAGCCAATGCCCTTGGTTCTACTGGCATGAGACAGGACATATGGAGATATTACTGGTGCCCGCTCTAGCAAATAGATGATATACGGGAAGATCATGATCATCATGATCATGATCATGATCATGCACCCAGTACCCCAGAACCTGCTGCTCTTCTTAGATACTGTGTATGTTCTTCAAAATAAGATGGAATCCTTTTTCTTTTAGGGTCACATTCGGCGATGCTCAGGGGTTACCTCTGACTCTGCACCCAGGAATTGCTCCTGGTGATGCTCAGGGACCATATGGGATGCCGGGGATTGCCACATGCAAGGCAAATGCCCTCCCCATTGTATTAAGGCTCCAGCCCATAAGATGAACTCTTGTAATATGGAATTAAGTAGCGAACGATGCAAGAGCAACTTCCTCAAGTTCTAGCCTGGGTCTCAGTGCCCATAAGGTCAGGGTGAGGGGGGTGAGGGAGGGTTTCTGAGCTCAGTGGAGTATTTCTATCTCAGAGATACCCTCACCATGACAGAACCTGAAGGTAGGCATGACACTGCCTCAGTTTCCCAGGTCATGGTAGCTACTGTGGGGTGGCCACTCTCCATGGGCTCCTCCAGTCAATACCCTGGTATTCCAAGGGAGCTCTGGCTTCTGGTGGCATGTGACCAACCCAGCACAGGTAGCCAGATGTCCTTCCCTTCATGGCTGAAGTATCTGGCCATGAGACTGCCCACAACACACAGGCATCCTCCGGGGTACAGCGTATGATCCGAGTAGATGTTGGTGTGTACTAAGTCAGTGGCAGTTGTAGCTCTTTAGCCATGCAGGGAGCGACCGTTGACCTCTTCTCCCCGGAAGCAGCCTGCGCTTCAGCCACTGGGCCAGGTGCAAGTCAGATGGCCTCTGGCTAGCAGGACTGGGTGAGGCCAGTTCGTTTCGGCTGGACATGCTCGGCATATGCCAGGTTACTGTCTATTTGAAGCTTCCTGCTGTATTTACGGGCGGATCTGAGAGCGCCGTGTCCCAGGGTAATGAGGGCGTTTTGTTGGTATAGAGAGAAGGAAATGGCTCCGCTGCTATTCCTCCTGTGCCAGGCGGGGCTTGCTGGGCGCGGACTGTGCTTGTTGCGCAGGTGCAGGCTCGGGCCTTCTTCCTGGTGGTGCAGAGACCAGGTTCCCCTTGGCATCGCCCCTCACCGTATGAAGTCTTCAGAAACATTCCGAAATATTCCAGGAGCCAATGCTGGGGAGAATGTGCCTTCATCACGGACTTCTCTTTTTTTTCCTCCTTTTTCTTCTTTCCATTTACTTTTGGGAACATGAAAACAATTCGTGTAGAAACCTTTCAGGAAGAACAAATAAGACAGTTGAAGACCACATCCGTCATCGATGGCTCTCACAAGCCAAATCCTGTTAGCGCGCACCCGGAACCGGAACTGTGGTGGGGCGGGGCTTGTGGGTGTCAACGGAACCGGAACCTGCCAGGCAGTGGGTGGGACTTGTGGGCATCCGCTGGAACCGGCAAATGAACATCCGGGTACTGTCATCCTCTTTGGGCAGCTCTGGCTTCCAGCTTTCATAGCGCACGTTCCTCCCAGTTTGAGAGGAAAATCTTCACTTTAGGTGTTAGGCAGATCCGTGCCATCCCTGTCGTGGAGCTCTGGCATTGGAGACGGGATTGCTCAGCATTTTTGCACAGGTACCAGAGGGAGGCCTTTGAGCCAGGAAGCTCAAATGGCTCAGAGCATACTGATGATTATTTTTAGTCTGCTGCAGACACTGCACCGGTTGCTTATGAAAGCAAAAATATAAGGTGAAACTTTGAGAAATTAAGCCTAATACTGTTTCTATGAGGTTGACGACTTCGGCTCTGTAACAGCATCTCCCGGATGTGGGACCCACCAGCTCTCCGACGTAGCGCTCTGCCCCCGTGTGCAAGGCTGATTGGTTTTCATGGCATTTTTGGATGACTTTAGACCAAGCACAAATACTGCCTTTGGATGACAGCCATAAGTGATGTCTGGAGAGTGAGCAAAGTATGTGAATAAAAGTCACTTTTATAACAGGTCTGAAGTGATAGTGCAGCCTTGCATGTGACTGACCTGGGTTTGAGCCCTGGTACCACAGATGGTCCCCTGAAGCCCTACCAAGAATGGTCCCTGAGCACAGAGCCAGGAGGAAGCCCTGAGCACTGCTGGCTGTGGCCCCTAAAGTCATCAAAAAGTTACTTTTATGAAATAAACCTGATGACTTAAGGTCTGGTTGTCTTTTCCGTGGAGGCTGTTCTCTTCTTTTTCTCCCATTCCTGAGTTCTCTGCATCCACAGTATTGTTCGTTAGCGTGACCCCAGTACGTATCCTGGGGTGGCTGCTGTTTCTTCTTTGTGAGCTGTGTGTGGGCTGTGATGGGTGGTGCTGGGCGACTGAAAGCAGGACATGGTGCTCGGGCACCTGCCTGGTGTGTAGCTGGCCTGAGATGGATCTAGCACTGCCTGTGGTCCTCAGAGCACTGCCAAGAGTGAGTCCAGCGTATAGAGCAAGGAATAGCCTTAGCACAGCCAGGTATAGTCCCTTCACTGTCTTCCGTTCCTCATCGATTTGCTCGAGCGGGCACCAGTAACATCTCCATATGACCTGTCTCATGCAAGTAGAGCCCAAGGGCACCTGCTTGCTCCAGGAACATAAAGAGCCTCAAACCATTCCATCAGGTCATGGGAATGAGGTCTATAATTGTTACTGGTATCTGGCATATCAAATATGACACGGGTAGCTTGCCAGGCTCTGCCGTGTGGGTAGCATACTCTTGTAGTCACCTCAAAATCCAGCATTTATTGATGAACTGCGCGGCCGCAAGCAGCTGCATGAGCCGGGCTGTGATAGGCTGGTCTGCTGGGTGGAGTTCTGATGAGGGGGGAAGTCCGGATGTGGAAAATGGAGGTCCTCATGGAGTGGGGGTCGTCTGGCTTGTTGTGAGGCTCTGCTGGGGTGGCGGGCCAGGGCTAGAACCTGCCATCCCTCCTGGGCACCTCATGAGTGGCTGGACACAGTGAGAGCCAGTAGCAGCTCTGCCCCATGTCTGTCTCTGGATCAGCATACCTGGGCCGGATTAAAAAGACTGCAGCAGGGTGGATCTCGATGAGCCGGGCTGTGATAGTCCCTTACCAGGAAAAATTGGAATGGGCCAGAGAGGCAGTACAGGGGATAAGATATTTTTTATATGTCTTAACTATTTGATACCTCGGCATACTGATTATTATTATTATTTTTAAAGAAGGAAGGACTTTATTTTGCTTTATGGGCTACACCCAGCAATGCTTGGGTTACTCCTGGCTCTTTGCTCAGGAATTACTCCTGGCGGAGCTTGGGGAACCATATGGGATGCTGGGGATCGAACCTGGGTCGGCTGCATGCAAGGTGAATGCCCTACCCACTGTGCTATCACTCCGGCCCCTGATTATTATTTTTAATCAGTCTCCTGAACAATGCCAGGTCTTCTCCCTCCTCCCCTCATGCTTAAGCTTGTTTACTCCCTTTGGGAGTACAGTCTCTTGTTTTGCAATGTTCTGGGTTATTTGAGTGGCTCAGGCAGGCAGATTCTACCAGGGCAGCTAATAGAAATTGTTATGAACATTTAAAGAGTGAAAAAATT
>JAJIBD010020063.1:0-13075 GCA_021461705.1 Cryptotis parvus | reverse complement strand
CAAAATATGAGAGAACAGTTCCCAAGTTATTTTATAAGGTCAATAACACTGTCGTCCATTCTTCAAAGAAATTGACCAAACACTCCTAAAATTTGTATGGAATAATAAACCTCCACAGATAGCTAAAGCAATCCTTGGGAAAAAGAAGATGGGAGGCATCACCTTTCCAACTTCAAACTGTACTACACGGGAGTAGTAATTAAAAAACAGCATGGTATTGGAATAAAAACAGACCTGTGGACCTATGGAATAGAGTTGAGTATCCTGACATGCATCCTCAAACACATGACCATTTAATCTTTAATAAAGGTGTAAAGAGTTTGAAATGGAGCAAGGAAAGCCTCTTCAACAAGTGGTGCAGAAAAAATGGGCAGTTACAAGTGAAAAAAGGAATTTGGACCTCTGTCTAACACCATGCACAAAAATCAGATCAAAATGGATTAATGATCTCAATATCAGATCTGAATCCATAAAGTATGTCAAAGAAAATATAGGAAAAACCCTCCACAACATTGAAGTTAAAGGCATCTTCAAAGGTGAAATTCCACTAACAAAGCAACTAGGAAGAAAAGATAAACATATGGGACTACATGAAATTAAAAAAGCTTCTGCACCTCAAAAGAAATAGTGGGGGCCGGAGCGATGGTCCAGCGGGTGGGGCGTTTGCCTTGCATGCGGCCGCCCATGCCGGCCTGGGTTTCGATCCCGGCATCCCATATGGTCCCCTGCACCGCCCAGGAGTAATTCCTGAGTGCAGAGCCAGAAGTAACCCATGAGCGTCGCCGGCTGTGACCCAAAAAGCAAAAAAAAGAAACAGTGACCAAGATACAAAGACAGCTCACAGAATGGAAAAAAATATTTACCCAATGCCCATCTGACAAGAGGTTAATATCCAGGATATATCAGGCACTGGAAGAAACTTACAAGAATTGAAAACAGCCAACCCCATCAAAAAATGGGGGGAGAAGAAATGAACAGAAACTTTGACAAGGGAAGAAATTTGAATGGCCAAGACATGAAAAAAACGCTCATCATCACTAATCATCAGAGAGATGCAAATCAAAACAACAATGAGATATCACCTCACACCACAGAGACTGGCACATATCCAAAAAAGCAAGAACAAGAAGTGCTGGCGTGGATGCAGGGAAAAGGGGACTCTCATCCATTGTTGGTGGGAATGTCGCCTGGTACAGCCTTTTTGGAAACAATATAGACATTCCTCCAAAGACTAGACACTGAGCTCCCATTTGACCCAGCCATACCACTCCTGGGTATATACCCTGGGAAGCCAAAATCACACAGCAAAAACACCATCCGCAATTTTATTTTCATAGAAACACTATTCACAACAACCGGAATCTGGAAACAACCAGAGTGCCCGAGAACTGATGACTGGATAAAGAAGCTTTGGTATATCTACACAATGGAATACTATGCAGCTGTTAGGAAAAATGAAGTTATGAAATTTGCCTATAAATGGATGGACATGGAGAGGATCATGTTGAGTGAAATTAGCCAGAAGGAAAAAAGACAGATATAGAATGACTGCATTTATTTGCATGACATAAATATATGTATATACATATATACGTATATCCATATCATGATACCAATATCCAAGGTCAGGCAAAACATGCATCAGAAGGTCTTGTCAAAGGGGAAATTACCACAAACGTGGTGGGAGTCAGAGGTTAGATAAAACAGAGAAGGGAACAGTGTGCTAATAATTGTCAAAAATGCTAATATCAACCTAGAACTGAGCATTAAATACAGGCAAAAAGATACACATAACCTCTAAATGTATGTATTACAATCCACAATGTGTAAGGGAGAGAGAGAGAGAGAGAGAGAGAGAGAAAGAGAGAGAGAGAGAGAGAAGAGAGAAAGAACCTGCCATAGAGGCAGGCTAGGGGAGGGGGAGGGAACTGGGGACTTTGGTGGTGGGAAATAGGCACTGGTGGAGGGATGGGTTCTGAAACACTGTAAGACCGAAGCCCAAACATGAACATCTTTGTAAATGTATATCTACAATACAGTGGTATAATAAAATATTAAAAAATAATAATACTGTCATCAAAAACCAGACACAGTACCAAAAGCAAAAGCTTCAGATCAGACTCTCAAGAGATGGTATATCAGAGAAGGTGACTGCCTTCCACATGGCTGACCCGAGTTGAATCCCCAGTCAGCAGCACATATATGATTCCCACTGAAGGTCTGCCAGGAGAAATCCCTAAGCAGAGAGAAGAAATAAACCCTGAGCACTATCGGGTTGGCCCAAATTATTCATTTTTCATTCATTTTCTCTATCTCTCTCTTTTTCTCTCTCCCTCATTAATAAATAAAACCCAGTATCAAAGATTACTGGGATTCAGTTCAACACTTAGAAATGAATACAATCCACCTTTGTAAAAAAAATTATCATATAGTGAACAAAAAATATTTGATAAAATTCACAGTAAAAATCCAAAAACTAAATTAGGAATACGGACACTTCCCTCAGCTTGGTAAAGAACATTTACCTTTTGAAAAACTACAGCTAACATCATTTTAGTGCTTTTCCCTTCTCCCATAAGGTACCAAGCAAGGTTAACTGCTCTCACCAGCAGTAACCAACAGTTATTGAAGCTCTATTAAGAAAATAAGCTAAGAAAAGGAAATCAAAGGGAAAAGACTGAAACAAAATGGTCGCAGGGGAGGTGGCGTGGAATCTGTTCTTGCTCGCAGTTAGTATGGCTACCTAGAAAATCCCTCGACATAGGGTACTAATGCTAACCTAGAACTGAGCATTAAATAGAGGCAAAAAGATACACATGATAACCCTTTAATGTATGTTCTGTAATCCATAGTCTGGGGGGAAGGAAAAGAGAAAGAGAGAGAAATGGAAAGAAATAAAGAACCTGCCATGGAGGGAGGGCTGGGGAGGGGGTAGGGAACCGGGACGTTGGTGGTGGGAGATGGGCACTGGTGGCGGGATGGGTGCTGGAACACTGTATGACCAAAACCCAAATATGAACTTTTTTAATTGTATATCTTTGTAATTGTAAAAAAAAAAAATTTAAAAAAGAAAAAGAAAATCCCTCGACAAGGGGGGGAGCACCTAAAAGCAGTAAGTGAGTTCTGCAAGATTACAGATACAAGATTACAATCTAACCAAGTACCATAGTACAAAATGAACAGAGCATTTATCCGTGAAATTTAAAAACTACAAAGCTTTTAGGAAAAAATGTAAGGGAAAATCTCAAGGTTTGTAACTAGATAAGACTTGGGCATATAACACATAAACATACACACTACTGTGTGTGTGTTATAGTGTGTGTGTATATATATTAAAACAATTAAGCCTCATCAAAATTAAAGACTTTTTTTTGCTCCTTAATAACACCATAAATAGAATTAAAAACTACAGATAAAGAGAAAACCACATATTTGACAAACATTTGGATACAGAATATAACTGTTTCTTTCTAAAAGCAATATGGACATTCCTCCAAAAACTAGAGATTGAGCTCCCATTTGAACCAGCAATACCACTCCTGGGAATATACCCTGGGAATCCAAAAACACAGCAGAAACACCATCAGCACTTCAATGTTGATAGCAGCACTATTCACAACAGCCAGAATCTGGAAACAACCTGAGTGCCCAAGAACAGATGACTGGATTAAGAAACTATGGTGCATCTACACAATGGAACACTAGGCAGCTGTTAGGAAAAATGAAGTTATGAAATTTTTCTATAAATGGGTGGACATTAAAAGTATCACGCTGGGTGAAATTAGAAGAAAATGACGGATATAGAATGAATGCACTCATTTATGGGATATAAAAAAAAGTATGAGACTAATATCCAAAGGGACCAGGAAGACTTGTCAATGGTTGGAATCTACCACAAGTGTGTGGGGGTCAGAGGTTAGGTAAGATCGAGAAGGGACCAGTGTTCTAACAATGTTGGAAATGGCAATGCCAGACTAGAATGGTAGTGCCAGAGCACTGAACGTAGGTAAAGGGATATACATGATAACCCATACATGTATGTATTACAAATAACAATGAGAGAGAGAGAGAGAGAGAGAGAGAGAGAGAGAGAAAAAAAAGAAAAGTGTCTGCCATAGAAGCAAGCTGGGAGAGGGAATCTGGAGACATTAGTGTTGGGAAGAGTGCACTGGTGGAGGGATGCGTGCTGGAATACTGTAAGACTGAAATTCAATCATGAAAAGCTTTGTAACTATCTCACGGTGGTATAATAAATGTTTTAAATAAATAAATAAATAAAAATAAATAAATAAAAGCTCAAAATAGCTAATAAAGTCCAATGATAATGGGTGGAGGGGCCAAAGCAATAGTACAGCAGGTAAGGCAACTTGCACCAGCCAACCCAGGGTTGTTTCCTGGCATCCCATATGGTCCCACAAGCCCCACCAGGAGTGATCCATTAGTGCAGGCAAAGCACATGGCCGGCTGAAACCGAAAAAGAAAAAACAGAAGAAAAATGAATGAAGGATGGTGATATTTTACTGAACATGTATGACTGGACATTAAGCACATGAAAACTGTTTTACACTTTTAACAACTAGGGAATACAAACTAAAACTACAATGAGGTACAATTACACACTGGACTAATAAGCAGCAAGACAATACCAAATCTGATTAGAGAGCAGAAAAACTCATAAAGCTTTGGGACTCAATCATACAGCACTAATAGACATCAGTTTTGCCACTATTTTGTGGGAGTGGGGCACATCTGTCGGTGCTTAGGGGCTACTCCTGGCTCAGTGCCTGGAGAAACACCCCTGGTGGAGCCCAGGGAACCATGTGATGCTGAAGATCACACACAAGCCTCCCACTTGCAAAGCACGAGCAGACCATTGAGTTATCTCTTTGGTCCTCGAGTTGTTTGTGTTGTTTTGCTTTTAATTCAACATGATCTGGACTGGAAGTCTAGCTCTCGGAGATACTGCAATAGCCTACAGTATATGCTTTCTGCATGCAGGAGACCCAGACTCAATCCCCAGCACTGCATGAACCCAAAGCACTGCTAGGTATGACTTGAGTACCATGCTAGCAGTAGCCCTGACCATTGCCAGAAATGACCCCCAAATCAAACAAAATATACTCTTACATGATTATCTAGCAATGTATTCCTAGACATTAACGCCCAGATACAGTACATAAAGTATGGTGCCTGCCTTCCACACACCAAACCTGGGTTCAATCTCCGTATCCCATATATGGTCCCCTTGGGTACCACCAGAAGTGATTCCTGAGTGCAGAGCCCAAGCATTGTTCAGCATTTGAGCATTGCTGGGCATGACCCAGAAACTTAAAAAAAATAAAAAGGGCCAGAGCAGGTAGGGCCAGAGCAGGTAGCCTTGCACACAACTGACCCAGGTTCGATCCCCGGCATCCTATATGGTCCCCTGAGCATTGCCAGGTGTAATTCCTGAGCACAGAACCAAGAGTAACCCCTGAGCATTGCCAGGTATGACCCAAAAAAGCAAAAATATAAAAAAATAAAAGTACACCTTCACAACTGTTTTATTAATAAAAGCCTCCGAACTAAAAACAACATATATAGCCATCAATAGATTAAACAAAAAGTATGATAAAGCTACTGCATGGAATACTACTCAACAATAAAAAAAAGCGGTTGATACAAACATGAACAGATTATGAAATTATTCCTATGCTAGAGTGAGAGTTCAGTAGATAGAACACTTGCCTCGCATGAGGCTAAGCAAGGTTCAATCCCCAGTATGCATATGGTCATCCAAGCTTCGCCAAGACTAATTCCTGAGCACAGAGCCAGTAATAAATCTTGAGCACCACCAGGAGAGCGGTCCCCAGGCAAAAAAAATTTTATTAGACAGTGCAAGAGAAAGAATATGTTTCTGTAATGTCGTAGGCAAAAGTATGGTAATAGCAAAGTATTCACTAAGAAAGCAAACCCAATAGTTGGAAAAGCTGGTACCAAACCCCTACCGCTTAAGCATGAAAGCCTACAAATGCAAGATTCTGAGTTCCATGATGGCAATTCTTGGGACCCGCCCCTTAATAAAAAAGGGGAAATGAAAGTTATAATGAGTTGCCCTGACAGACTTTACAGAGTAATGGAGTAAAAGCTACAAGTGCTGACGGGGAGGAACGAGGTATCTGAATGGAAATCAGCAGTCTGGTGGTCCATACTGCAGTCTGCTTCAGACCCTTTCCCAGTCTGCAAAGGGTCTTCTTCCCCTTCACCCATAATGATGCTCTAGCAAGGAAACTGTGATTCATTTGCAAGGTTCCTGCAGAGTTTTAAAAACTAAAGAGGCTACAATAATGCCTAACATCTAATAAAAATGCCAAGACAACCTATTAATTAATCAAATGTAAAGTATTTTTTAAATGGTCTGAAAAGATAGTGCAGTGGACAGGGTCTTACCCTACACAGGACCAATGCCAGTTCCATCCCATCACCCCATATGGTCCACTCAAGAACTGCCAGGAGTAGTCCCTGAGCAGAGTCAGGAGAAAGCCCTGAGCACAGCAGGGTGTGGTCCAAAAAAAGGGATGTGGGGAGGGAGTCTCATCTTAACATTTTCCTTTCCTCAGCTAATTTCAGGAACACCAATATGGAAGTGAAATCAGAGAATTCATTTGAGAAAGGCAAAGACTTTTGCGACAGTCAACAGTGTCTGCCCATAAGTTTCAGGTAATTGGCTCGCTTCCATAAAAATGACTTCCAGGAATTGAATTCATTTTCCCACCTACCTAACTTCACTTGCAACTGATCCATTCAGCCGGAAAGTATATACTGAGCAGATATCTACTATCTATCAAGTACTGTAGTTAGGAACCTAAGAGGTTCAAAGAAGATCCATACCCCAGCAGACAGATATCGACAACAATATGCATAAAATGAGTAAATGGGTTAGATGATACACTTGAAGTAAGTATAGAAAAGTGAAATTGGGGCGGAGAGATAGCCCAGCGGGTAGGGCATTTGTTTTGCACGCCGGCCGGCCCATGCCGGCCTGGGTTCGATCCCCAGCATCCCATATGGTCCCCAAGCACCGCCAGGAGTAATTCCTGAGTGCAGAGCCAGGAGAAACCCCTGAGCATTGCCGGGTGTGACCCAAAAAGCAAAAAAAAGAAAAAAAAAGAAAAGTGAAATAATGCAAATACTGAGGAAATAACCCTTGATCCTATCTGTTAATAAACAGTTTATGGTAAGCCTTGAGGGGCCAAAGAGATAGCACAGTAGAGAAGAGGGCTGCCTTGCACACAACTGACCCGATTCAATCCCTAGTATCCCATATGCCTCCACCCCACACTCCATCCGCCAAGCACTGCCAGGAATGGATCGTGAGAGCAGAGCCAGGAGCAAACCCTGAGCATTGCTAGATGTGGCCCAAACACAAAAACAAAAAAATAGTCATTTGGGCGAAAATAACTGAACATTTGTGAAAGTGTTCCCCAGGCAGGAAGAAAAGCAGACCAAAGGTCCAAAGCCTTTTCATTTCAGTTCTTGCTACTACCTGATAATAAAATTATTAATTTCATTCTATTTCTTTTCTTTTAAATAAAGATACTCTAATTTGCCAGCAGTGGAAGATACTAGTATTTAACAGGTGCTAGTCTATGTTTTTAAAAGATTAAATAGGGGCCAGAGCAACAGCACGTAGCGGGTAGACCAGCCCACCTTTCACACAGCCAAGCCAGCTGACACAGGTTCAACCCAGGTTCAATCCCTGGCATTCCATATTGTCCCCAAGCCTGCAAGGAGTGATGCCTGAGCAGAGGCAGAGTAAGTCCTGAGAACCGCTGAGTGCAGCCCCAAAACAAAATCAAACAAAAATAAATTAATCCTCCTGGCACCTTACCTGCTGCAGGATCACTCCAGCCCCTAACCTGTATTTTTTTAAGCTAATATTCAACATAAAAATGCTGAAGAGGGGCCAGAGCGTAGCCCAGCGGGTAGGGTATTTTCCCTTGCACGTGGGGCCCAGGTTCGATCCCCGGCATCCCATATGGTCCCCGAGCACCGCCAGGAGTTATTCCTGAGTGCAGAGCCAGGAGTAACCCCTGAGCATTGCTGGGTGTGACCCAAAAAGAAAAAAAAGAAAAAATATATATATATATTAGGGGCAGGAATGATAGCTCAGCGGGTAAGGCGTTTGTCTTGCACACGACCAACCCAGGTTCAGTCCCCGGCATCCCAAGGAGTAATTCCTGAGCAAAAGCCAGAAGTACCCCTGAGCATCGCCGGGAGTAACTCCTGAGCAAAAGCCAGGAGTAACCCTGAGCATCACCGGTGTGACCCAAAAACAAAAAAAAAAAAAACAACAAAAAATAAAAAATATATATTAATTCAAGTTTTTTTAACTTGAGAGGAAATTTTGGATTAAAGAGCCATTTTCTCCCCCTCACTCCCCACCACTACTCTCCCCACTGTTACAAGTTAAGAAGTCCAAGGGCGGGGGCGGGGGCCTGGCAGAGCGATAGCACAGCAGGTAAGGTGTTTGCCTTGCACACAGCCAACCCGGGTTCAACCCCCGGGCATCCCATAATGTCCCCGAACACTATCAGGAGTAATTCCTGAGCGAAGAGCCAGGAGTAACCACTGATCATCGCCGAGTATGACCCAAAAAATTAAAAAAATAAATAAATAAAAAAGGAGCTCCAAGGGATGAAATTAAATTTTTTCAGGGAAAAAGACTAACAGCTATACTGAAAATATTCTCAAATACTCAGGTTCTATGCTGCATATTTGATATTTCTTTTCCTGCCACATTCAGTAGTGGCAATAAGATACATAATTCTTAAGATTCTCCTACACAAAATAGATCTCGATTCAGTATTAAATACAAAAATATATCAAAGTCCCTCTAATAAAACAAAACAAACTGAAATAGAGAATAGCTTTCTATTCTTGTGACCCTATTAGACAGTACATATGACCATCTAAATAAAGAAGCAAATGTTCAAAGTAATGTCCCAATTCCTCCCTCCCCCTAGCCTGCCTCTATGGCAGGTTATTTTCTTTCTTTCTTTTCTTTCCTTCCTTCCTTCCTTCCTTCCTTCCTTGCTCCCTCCCTCCTCCTTCTTCCTTCCTTCCTTCCTTCCTCCCTCCCTCCCTCCCTTCTTCCTTCCTTCTCTCTCTCTTTTTTCTCTCTCCCCCTCCCACTCTCTCCCCTTCTCTTACACATTACACATTGTGGATTGCAATACATACATTTAGAGGTTATCCAGTGTATCTTTTGCCTATATTCAATGCTCAGTTCTAGGCTGGTATTATCATTTTTCAACGATTATTAAGATGGCTCTGATTTTAAAGCTTTAACATGTCAAGCTTGAAATGTTTTCAGACTCCTTGTTACAAGGCAGAAAAGCACTGCCATACCCCTTATAGTTATTCAAAAAGGCTGATTCCAGGGTTAGAGCAATAGTACAGTGGATAGGGCAAATGCCTGTCTTGCAAAAAAAAAAAAAAAAAAAGAAAAGAAAAGAAAAGAAAAGCTCACTCAATAATAAGGAGTGAGATCTGCATGCTAACAGAGAGGGATAATTGTAATACTGAAAGGAGACAGAAAATGGCAATACACAGTATTCTACTATTTACAAAGGTAGAAGAAATCTATGTTCCCCCTCTGCTTAATATAAAATATTTTTTAAAAATTTCCCCACCAAACAAAGAAAGCACAGTATACACGGTGGGCCAGCTTTACAGTACAACAGGTAGGGCACTTACAATGCATGTGGTGTGATACCCAAGCACCCCAGATGATCCCCTGCACCCCACCAGGAGTGATCTTTAAGTGCAGAGGAGGAATAAGCCCTGAGCACAACCTGATGTGGTCCCAGAACAAAAAAACAATGAAATACACATCAGATGCAGGAGTGATCCCTGAGAACAGAGACAGTGGCAAGCCCTGGGAACTGCCAAATGTGGCCCATCCCCTGACACAATAATAAAAATCAATAATATATAACAGTTATATACTGTACAAAAATGTTTCCTAATACTCCTGACCTCACCCACACAGTAACACATATTATATGTACACGTACACACACACACACACACACACACACACACACACTTTCATATATATTTTTTAGTTTGGGAGCCACATCTGAAGGCGGGACGAAAAATGGAATGCCAGAGATCAAGTCAGGTCAGCTGCGTGCAAGGCAATAGTTCTGCCCACTGTACTATTTCTCTAGCCCCCAAAGACTTTTACTGAAGGGTTTTTCCTTCATTCCATTCATTTTTTCCCAATGCCAGTTTGAGTTCTGTTGTTAATGAGGCTTGGTTTTTTTTGTAGTTTTTTTTTGGGGGATGTTTTGGGTAATGATGGGGGTTGGTTCTTGGGCCACACCCAGCAATGCTCAGGGCTTACTCCTCCTGACTCTGAGGAATCATCATTTCTGGCAAGGTTCAAGGAAACCCTATGGGTTTACAGGGATCAGACCCCGGGCCACATGTGAGGTAAGTGCCCTACCCATTCCAGCCTCAAGAATATACCTTACTGGGGCCGGAGCGATAGCCCAGCGGATAGGGTGTTTGCCTTGTGCGGCCGGCCCATGCTGGCCCGGGTTCAATCCCCGGCACCCCATATGGTCCCCCGAGCACCGCCAGGAGTAATTCCTGAGTGCACAGCCAGGAGTAACCCCTGAGCATCGCCGGGTGTGACCCAAAAAGAAAAAAGAAAAAAAAAAAAGAATATACCTTACAGGGGCAGGAGCGATAGCCCAGCGGGTAGGGCGTTTGCCTTGCACGTGGCCAGCCCATGCCGGCCCGGGTTTGATCCCGGCATCCCATATGGTCCCCCGAGCACTGCCAGGAATGATTCCTAAGTGCAGAGCCAGGAGAAACCCCCTGAGCATTGCCGGGTGTGACCAAAAAAAAAAAAATAATGATAATAAAAAGAATATACCTTACAAAAGGAAACAAAAGGAAATCATCTCCTATTATATAAAAAAATATTTCTATTTGTCAAAAAATGTATTCCACAGTCAATACTTAACTGTTTTAAAACACTAGTACTTATTTTTCTTTGATTGCTGTTCGGTTTTGGGGCCATGCCTGGTGATGCTCAGAGGACCACATACAAGATAGGGACCTTAACCCTAGTACTTCCTCTCCAGCACCTGATAACTATTTTGTACTAAAAAAATAAAAATTTACATGAGTAATCATATATCACTCCTTTTCCTAAACAGTTTATTACCAAAGACAAACATCACATTTCCTCAATTTTCTAACCTTCAAAGCCTTTGTGCCAGGACCGGAGCGATAGCACAGCGGTAGGGTGTTTGCCTTGCACGGGGCCGACCCAGGTTTGATCCCCGGCATCCCATATGGTCCTCCGAGCACCGCCAGGGAGTGATTCCTGAGCAAAGAGCCAGGAGTAACCCCTGAGCATTGCCGGGTGTGACCCAAAAAAGGTAAAAAAAAAAAAAAAAGTGCCATTTCTGGACCCAAGGTACTGGAGAGAAGATGGAATCAATTAGCTGCCAAATCCCATAGAATTGTCACAGTCTCTTAGATAGTCTCTTACATCAGTGGTCTAGTCTCAGGGGTTTCTCCTGGCTCTGCACTCAGGAATCATTCCTGGCGGTGCTCGGGACCATATGGGATGCCGGGGATCAAACCGGGCCGGCATGGGGGCCGCCATGCAAGGCAAACGCCCTACCCGCTGGGCTATCGCTCCGCCCTGTAAGGTATATTCTTTAGAATTCATCTGTCAACCCCAATATACACTACACACTACCAAAAAAAATAGACTTTCTAGAAAGCACTTTTATTGTAACATCTCCTATCCCCCATCAATCTCTTAACAGCTCCCAAGCGCTTAGCACATCAAATTCAACCTGACACTGAACGCTCCCTTCATAATCCATACCACTCTCATGACTATCTTATCTGATACCCACTGACAGAAATTAACATTACACTGAGATCAGAATCCCTACAGCCCTCTCACATGATGCAAGCTTCACAAATAAGTATTCTTCAGACTTCCAGCCCCACAAAGAATGTATAGAATGCTCCTCCTTCTGAAGATGCTTGCCTATGCAGAAAGTACTGGATTCTAAGACCCAATTTCCCCAGAAACCCCACGCCTAGAACTTGTTTTTCAATTGAATCACCATGTGACACAGTCAGAAGGCTGTTCATGTTTTCCGCCAATGATCCAATACCATTCCTCCACCAGTGTACGCTTCCCACACCAATGTGCCCTTTACCCTCCTACCCTTTACCCTCCTAACATCCCCCATTCAGGAGCTCTCTCTCCCTCTCTCTCCCTCTCTTCCTCTCCTCTTCTCTCTCTCTCTCTCTCTCTCTCTCTCTCTCACTCTCTCTCACTCTCTTTCCCACCCCCATTGGGCATTATGGTTTGCAATACAGATAGAGAGGTTATCATACAGATACAGAGAGGTTAAAGTAGGTTCCTTTACCTACTTTCAGCACACAGTTCTTATATAGAGTGATCATTTTCAATTATTGTTGTCATACTGGTCCCTTCCCTATCACAATTGTCTTTTCCCAAGCCATTGAAGCAGGCTTCCAAGCATGGACCAAACTTCCTAGCCCTTGTTTCTACTGCCCTTGGGTGCGGTTTCATAATCTGAAGAGATAACCATTACACTAACATACTGGACTCAGACTATAAGTACCATGCATTTTTTTGTGTATTGCTATGAACAGTCTTAGATCTGTATTATTAGAAAGTACACCCAACTAAACAACAAACTCTCCGAAGAAGCTGTGCCATTTCCTATGAATGGCTCTATAATGAATACTCAAACACTATTTGACAAGTTGATTGAATAATCAATATTCAAACTGATAAAATAAGAAATCAAGGTACTCTGGGGCTAGAGTGATAGTAAAGCAGGTAGGATATTTATCTGCATTGCACACAGCAGATCCAGGTTCCTGGCACCCGACGTGGTCCCCAAAACACTGCCAAGAGTAATTCCTGAATGCAGAGTCAGGAGTAACCTCTGAGCATCGCCAGGAGTGGCCAAAATAATAAACAAACAAAAAGAAATCAAATATATTTTATTGTAAAGATAGT
>JAJIBD010020062.1:0-13153 GCA_021461705.1 Cryptotis parvus | reverse complement strand
AGGAAGAAAATTGCTGCTATAAAAATTTCTAAGGATATGAAGATGAATAAAGCAATGTCAGTTTTCTTGTGCAAATCAATACATAAAAATAATATTAAGTGAGGCTATGAAAGTATAAACAAAGTTCACCCAATCTCCCTTGGTAGTCTCTCTTTTGTGGCTTATTTAAAAAATATTTAATTTTGTCACATTCACCCTCTTTCCTAGCCCAAAACAACTAATTAAATCTTTAGTTTTGCCTCTATATTACTGAATAAATAAAAATAGTTGAAAAGGGGCCAGCTGGGTCTTGGACATGCTGACCCAGGTTTAATCCTTGGCATCCCTTATGGTCTCTGATCACTGATAGGAATTATTCCTTTGAGTACAGAGCCAGGAATACCCCTTGAGCATTGCCAGGTTGCCCCAAAAACCAAAATAAAAAAATAACAGCTGGAAAAAGGAATTACTAATTAATTCGTAAAATAATCACCAAGTTCTCATCAGCTCAGAAATACTTCATTAAAACAGAGAAAAGTGTCTAAAGAATTTGCACAGACCATAGGTTGGCAACACAATAATAGTAGAAAAACTGATGACTTGTGAGAATGATGAAATTCAGTGAAAAAGCTCAGGAGAAACGTAGTTCCAGAGAAAAACCCCTCAAGTGCTGACTGAAAAGGGGACTGTTAGCCTGGAAAGCGAAAGTCAAATAAATGATTATAGGAACTACAAAACCCAAACTTTAAATCACATATACATCACTATGATAATAATTTTTAATTTTGGCTATGACTTGAGCATACTATGCTGATTATCATTAAGGATGGAACATCAATGGACCAATGCTGGTGAGATCTGTAATTTTGAGGTGGGGGGAACCTTAAACAGTCATTAATTTTTCTCCCTTCCTTTATATATAAAGAACCTAAGGCTTAAAAGACAAAGTGACTTTCCCAGGTCAAACTGGATTAAGAATTAAAATACAAAATCTGAAACTTCCGATCTGTTTTTTTTTTTAAGATTAATAGAGATTTTTTTTTTTAGCCTTGGTAAGACGTAGTCAATTCTAACATGGATTGAACCCATAAAGAACTGCCTTGTTTTTTAAAAATTCAGCTGAGAAAACTTCAAAATAAGACTTTATCATCTATTATCCTAGAATTCATACTGTGTAGCATATGAAAACAGAATCTGATTTTAAGTCACTACTACAATTTTAAAATCACAGTTGTGGCAAACACTTTGAGTTAGTAGTTGAAAGAAAGTCACATGAATGTCTGAAATATGGCCTGAATCTATCATTGTGATTTTTCCCATCAAACCACATATATTTCTTCTACTATCCTACCCATATCACATATACTTAACCCTAAAAAGACAACTGTAGAATAAAATAAATTAAGCTTATCCAAAAGCTAATATGACTAGCCTTCCGTGCCTCTGCATTATTAGAGATACTTTTTGTGTTTGGTTAATCAATGATAATTTTTTCTTGAAAGAATGTAACTGTAAGAAAAAAAGCCATCAAACTTCAGTTTGGTTTTCTAAATGCAGAACTTCAAAAGTTCTCAAAAGAGAAGCTCTCTTGAAAGTTTCTGCTTTTCTTGCTACAGCTCTGAAGAATGCCTAAGTCCTGCGAAGCTCTATGTTTTGTTTTCCACATTTCTTTATTCCCCTGCCTCTCATTCTTTGTCTCTTTTTCCTCTGGGATAGGAAGTTGAGGGTGCTGACCTCATCTGGATCTTTCCCAATGTCAGAAGGTGGTCCCTTCAAAAATGATTCCAAGATGTGGATTTTCCCCTGATTTTAGTATTCATATAACTGTGCCAATAAATGGATTTTAATTTCCTCCTCCTTTCTTGTTGTAATAAATGACCAAGCTACAAATCCGCCTATGAGGGTGAATTACTCGACTTTCACAGAAACAAGTGCTATCTCCATTCTTACTAAAACTGTGCTGTGTTTCTGATGCGTTGGCGGGAGAGCACCACGCTCAGTGCTCTGGCCTCAGTTCCCTGAGCTCCCCGGAGACAGTGTGCCTATGCTTAATCCTGGAGACCAACTTTTCTGGCAATCAAGATCCTGAAGCAATGCCCTTAACGATTTCCCTTTTCCATCTGGTCCAAATGCAACCACTCTGATTTTTTAGAGACGAAATGTTATGGAAAACTGCTTCCTGTGAGTATGCATAATAAATCTAGAAGTATATAAATGTCACATAACATACTCTATTAAAAGATATTTTGTGCACAACTCTTTTTGTAAGTTTAGGAGTAGGAGGCAGTTTGGGAACACCCTTTTCCACTCTCTTGCCCTTTCTGAAGCTTCCCAAGATGATTCTCTTCCCTGTCACAAGTGTGTAGGGCGAAATGGAAAGGTGCTGAGGAAAGAACTCTTGAAAATGGGAACAAAGCATCTCCAGTAGTTAGTGAGGTCCCAAAGGTTTGTTATGGATTGTAAAACTTGCACGTTTTAAAAAGATGCCGCCTTTTGCTTATTTATAGATGGAAAAGCTTATGAATATAATTGTATGAGGGCTCAAAGAGCCAAGATTTTTGCTTTATAGCAACATTTTATTACCCACAACTCCCTGAGAAGGGTCTTTCCAGCTCATGACTAAAGCTCAGCGCATGGTGGCTGACTAAAACTTGCTCAAGACTCTCCCTCTGGTTGATTATAAATGTTCTATGAATCTACTCATTTAGTTATCATGACAAAATGATTCAGATTTGATTATTTAATAGGCATGCAAAGGAAAATGTGAAAAGTGGTTCTTTATCTTGGATAATCTCCTAGAGTAGGGACAGAGTAAATACACATGTACATTTAAAGGTGATGAGTTTCACTCTAAAAAGTAAGAGAGGAGAGCTGTGGGAGTATTGGGTCCTGAAAGGAAAAAAAAAGACAGAAAGTTGAGGAGGCAATATTGTGCATCCAAGTAAAGAGGCATTTCCCCAACTCCTGTTACTGATGAGTGAAGGAACAAGCTCCACAGATGAGGAGTAAAGGTCTGATACTAGTGTCAGACATATTTAGGAATCACAATGCAAATGAAAAACACTACTGTCATGAACATTAATTCTGAAAACATACTTTTTTACCTCTAAAGTATTAATGGCAGTTTTTATTTTGCAGGATGAGGGGGGAAAGAGGATCCCTATGGATATGAAAATATGTGCTGACATAATGTAATGAAGGAATCAGCACCTCATCCCAATGTATCATAGAATAACTTCCCCCATCATTTATATCTTTGTTGCTGTTGTTGCTGTTTAAATTTGTTTTTGTTTGGTGGGTCTTACCCCTGGCTCTGTGCTCAGGAATAACTCCAGGAGGGCTCAGGGGACTATATGTGGTGCTGGGGATAGAAGTGGGTGAGCCACATGCAAGTAAAGTACCCCACCCACCGTATTATCACTCCAGTCCAGGGTCTTTCTTCTTTTTCCATCTATCTCCCTATCTGAACTTCAAGAGAAAAACTATATTAAAAATAGGGAGAATGAGTATTTATGTCCCACTTTTCATTGTTCCACTGAGCACTTTCCTAGTACTATTTCTGTAAAGCTATAGGTTATTTAGGAGGCCTCATTATTTGGCAATTTTCCTTTTAACTTAGTCAATTAAATGCATTGTACTCAAATTTAAGATTATTATATTTGATGTGTACCAGAGAGGCTAAGCACAACTGAAAAGCACTGAGTCCACACTGGAACATTTTCTTTTTATTACCTAGGGGGTAATCTGTCCTGGAAAGGGGGAATGAAATACACTTGCCATTATTGTTCTTGGTTGATGGTTATGGTCCTTATATGAAATGTAGTATGCCTAAAATAATTTTATAAGGAGTGGGTCTAACTTTTGATTCACAGTCTTGAATGAAGAATGTCGAATACATGTTTTATTAGTTGCTATAGTTGCCCAATATAGTTGCCTAAGAGTTGTGGAGCTCTTATAACCCTGTGATTATATAGTTGCTATAGTTGCCTAAGAGTTATGGAGCTCTTATAAACCTGTGGATTTATTGTTGGTCATTAGAAGCAAAGGTATTATTAGCACAAAGAAGAAAATAAATCAGTTTTAACTGGTCTTTTTTATTGTCACCACAGACAATGAACATATGGCAATTCTGACTGAAATATCTTTATCCAAACAGTCTCATATATTTTTTAAAAAACACAAGTGTAGGGGCTTGAGAGATACTTTTTTTCTTGTTTGCCCAGAACTCAATGACATTTATAAGAAAGAGTTATATTGTGTGGTAACTTTGCAAGATTAATCTATAAAGCGATTACTGGAACTTAGACCTTAATTGTGATCAAATGTTTATCTGCAAAGAATAATAATTGCTTATGGTGATATACTGCCCTTTTAGCTATAAGGTAATAAGGTAATTATAAAAATAGAATGCTTTAAAAATTATAATAGCACAAAGATTTTTTCTTCAGCAAATAAATACTATAGAAACTATGATCCAACCATGTAGAATATTAGCTTGTTTTATTTTGTATTAAATTATCACTGATTATTGCTAATCAAAAAGTTTTTATTGTGTTTAACTAGTAAAAATGACTTATTCGAAGCAGACCTGTTGAGATAAACGTGGTGAAGATTCTACATAGATTAGACACAAGAACTTTTGTGCTTGATTGTCTCCAAATTGGAACTGGTCATTTCTGGTCAAGAGGAAGCAACATTGTTCTAATAGCTGTTCAGGGATATTATTTTTTGGCTTATTCTCTAATGAGGAAACAGAAACCTGACATTTTTGCTAAATTCCCAGGACCTATGTCTTTAAAGACTGGGATTATCATTCCTTCCCCAGAGAGTTGACTGTTGGGAAAAGAGGACTGTCAGGGACTAAAGAGCCAGTTCTGTTTGCGAGCACATGGAAAAATTCAGAATTAGAAGGAGAAAACCGTACTAACAAAACTCATATTTCTTTACAATACACAGGTTAAAAAAAGATAAACTAAGAAAAAAAGGAAAAATATTTTTCACTTTATTTTATTTTTAAATTTATTTATTATTTATTTTTTGACAATTCGAAAATGTTCATGTTTGGGTTTCAGCCATACAGTGTTTCAGCACCCATCCCTCCACCAGTGCCCACCTCTCACCACCAATGTCCCCGATACCCTCCCATCTCCCGTACCCTGCCTCCGTGACAGGTTCTCCTTCTCTTTTTTTCTCTTTCTCTTTCTCTCTCTCTTTCTTCCCTTTCTTACATGTTGTGGATTGTAATAGACTTTTCGACAATTATTGGTCTACCGTTCCTTTCTCTGTCTTACCTAACCTCTGCTCCCACACATTTGTGGTAGTTTCCACCTTTGGCAGGACCTCCTGATCCACATTTCGCCTGATCTTCTTGGATATTGGTATCATAATATGTATGTATATATATATATATATATATCATGCAAATAAATGCTGTCATTCTATATCTTTCTCTCTCCTTCTGGCTAATTTCACTCCAACATGATCCTCTTCATGTCTATCCATTTATAGGCAAATTTCAAAACTTCATTTTTCCTAACCGCTGCGTAGTATTCCATTGTGTAAATGTACCAAAGTTTCTTTATTCAGTCATCAATTTTGGGCACTCTGGTTGTTTCCAGATTCGGGCTATTGTGAATAATGCTGCTATGAAAACAAAAGTAGGGATGGATGGTTGTTTCCGCTGTGTGTTTTTTGGATTCCTGGGGTATATTCCCAGGAGTGGTATGGCTGGGTCAAATGGGAGTTCAATTTCTAGTCTTTGGAGGAATGTCCATATTGTAAAAGGAAAAAATATTTTAATACAACAAAGTTTTTTCCCTACCATCAAGAATCAATCAAGTTCAGGCATATTCACTTAGTACAAAGCCCTGAATTTGGTACTAGATTTTTGGGTAATACATAGAAAAATTCAGTTTCCTAAAGCTCCACGGGCCTTAGGAAGAAGAAACACTACCTTAAATTCTGGAGAGACAGATGTATTGCCACCAAGTCCATAGCCAAGCATATACAAATTCACATAAGTGAAAGAAAAAAAAAACACTCACAACCAAAGACAAGCATAGGCATCAACCTAATGAATTCTATGTGTCTTACTGTTACCTGGGAAACAGAATCTAAAAATTGAACCTACTGCAAATGTGTGGGAGTCAGAGGTTAGTCAATACAGAGAAAGGAACAGTGTGCTAATAAGTTTTGTAAATGATAATATCAGTGTAAAACTGAGCATTGAAAGTAGGCAAAAGGATATATATGATTACCTCTAATGAATTGCAAGCCACAGTGTATAAAGAGTGTATGTGTGAGAGAGAGAGAGAGAAATGAAAATTGCTGGCCATAGATGCAGGCGGGGGTGGGGGGGAGAATCATGGGGGCATTGGTGAAGGGAGATGGGCACTGGTGGAGGGATGGGTGCTGGAACACTGTATGAAAACCAAATATGAACACTTTTGTAACTATGCATCTCACAGTGGTATAATAAATTTAAAAAAAACAAATTAGCTAATATAGCTAAGTGCAAGTATTTAAATTTTACCTTTTAACTAATAAGACCATTAAATGATTAAATAAATAAATAAAATGTGGATTGTATCAAGAAAAAAAATAAGAGAATGACATGAAATGACATGTCATTTTTTATGGTCAAAACATATTTCTATTTTTAGCACAAATGTGACTCATGTATATATACATGTATTTTGATGCATGTATATATGATATGCATGCATATATATGAATTATATATACATGCATATATGTATATATGAAATAGATATGTTCCTGCATACATATCATATATACTTGCACCTCTATCTTGAATACGAAGATATATATTATGTTTAATTTAGAAAATGTGAATGTTTTACTTTAAAATTGTTGAGAGTGATAGTACAGGCGGTAGGTCACTTGACTTGGACATGGCTAACCCAGTTTTGATTTCTGTCACTTCATGTGGTCCTCCAAGACCTAACAGTGGTGATTTCTGAGTGCAGGAATAAGGGAGTGAGCTCTACACACCACATGGTATGGCCAAACTTTATCCCCCAAACCCTTCAAAAAGATAAAGTGCTCAGCTCTTGCAAAAAAATTCAAAATAAACAGAAGGCGGCAAGCTTTTGCATTACAAGTGGCAGACCCTGATCAGATCCCCAGTATCACATATATTCCTTCAAGCACTATCAGGAGAGATTCAGAGCTAGATTTAAATCCCAAATATTGCCTGATATGACCCCGGGAGTTAATAAATAAAAATCATATGATCATATCAATAGATACAGAAAAGGCATTTAACAAGATCCAACACCTGTTCATGATTAAAAACTCTCCATAAAAATGGGAATTGAAGGAACCTTCCTCAATATAATCCAGGCCATCTACTACAAGCCCACAGCGAGCGAGCATCATTCTCACTGTAGAAAAACTGAAAGCCTTCCCCTTAATATCAGGGTCAGGACAAGGATATCCACTGTCACCACTTCTATTCAATATTGTACTGTAAGTACTTGCCATAGCAATCAGGGAAGAAAAAAGACATTAAGGGCATCCGGATAGGAAAGGTTGAATCCAAGCTGTCACTATTTGTAGATGACATGATATACCTGGGAAACCCTAAATTCTCTTCCAAGAAGCTCCTAGAAATAATAGATTCCTATAGTAGAGTGGCAGGGTACAAAATTAATACCAAAAAGTCAATGGCCTTCCTATATGCAAATAACGAAAGAGAAGAAAGGGACATTAAAGAAACTACCTCATTCACAGTTGCGCCACAGAAAATCAAATACCTAGGAATCAGTTTGACAAATAACATAAAAGGATCTCTACAAAGAAAACTACAAAACATTACTTCAGGAAATGAAAAGAGGGCCCGAGGAAATGAAGACACATTCCCTGCTCATGGATTGGAAGGAATAACATTATCAAAGTGGTAATACTCCCTAGAGTTTTATACAGATTCAATGCGGTCCCTATAAAGATACCCATGACGTTCTTCAAAGAAATTGAACAAACACTCTTGAAATTTGAATGGAATAACAAAACCCCACGAATAGCTAAAGCAATCCTTGGGAAAAAGAAGATGGGAGGTATCACTTTCCCCAACATCAAGCTCTACTACAAAGTAGTCATAATTAAGACACTGTGTGTATTGGTATAAGAGACAGACCCGTAGACCTATGGAATAGAACTGAATATCCTGAAACACACTCTCAAATATACAACCACTTAAAATCTTTGATAAGGGAGTAAAAAATATTAAGTGGAGCAAATAAAGCCTCTTCAACAAATGGTGCTGGGAAAACTGGGAAGCTACGTGTAAAAAATGAACTTAGACCTCCTTCTAACACCATGCACAAAAGTCAGATCAAAATGGATTATAGATGTCAACATCAGACATGAATCTATAAGAAGAAAGAAAGAAAAAAACAGGAAAAATGCTCTGCGACATCGAAACTAAAAGCACCTTCAATGATGAAACACCACTGACCAAGTAATAGGAAGCAAAGATAAACAAATGGGATTATATAAAATTGAAGAGCTTCTGCACCTCAAAAGAAACGGTGACAAAGATACAAAGACAATCCACAGAATGGGAAATAATATTCACCCAATACCCATCTGACAAGGGGTTAATATCCAGGATATATCAGGCACTGGTAGCACATCACAAAAACAGCCAACCCCATCAAAAAATGGGGAGAAGAAATGAACAGAAGCTTCCACAAAGAAGAAATTCAAAAGGCCAAATGGCATATGAAAAAGTTCTCTTCATTATTAATCATCAGGGAGATGCAATTCAAAACAACAATGAGGTATCATCTCACACCACAGAGACTGGCACACATTCAAAACAGCAACAACAACCGGTGCTGGTGTGGATGCGGGGAGAAAGGGACTCTAATCCACTGTTGGTGGGAGTGCCAATTGGTCCAGCCCTTTTGGAAAACAATATGGGCGTTCCTGTGAAAACTAGATATTGAACTCCCATTTTATCCAGCAATGCCACTCCTGGGAATATACCCTGGAGACCCAAAAACACATAGCAGAAATACTATCTGTACTTCCTTATTCATCACTGCGCTATTCACGATAGCTAGAATTCTGGAAACAACCTAAGTTCCCAAGAACAGAGGACTGGCTAAAGAAACTGTGGTACATCTACACAATGGAATACTATGCAGCTGTCAGAAAAGCTGAAATTTACCCGGAAATGGATAGACATGGAGACTGTCATGCTGAGTGAAATTAGTCAGAAGGAAAAGGATAGATATAGAATGACTGCATTCATTAATGGGATATAACTAAATAGCAGTGTTTTACTAAGTGTGGGGAAATGGTAATGGCAGACTAGAACTCACCATTGAATATACACAAAGAGACTTACATGATAAACCCTAAATGTCTGCGGCCTAGCTGCATGTGTAAAAGAAGAGGGAGAGAGATGCAGAGACAGAGACAGAGACAGAAAGAGACAGACAGAGAGAGAGAGAGGAAAAGGGGTACCTGCTATTGAGGCAGTCTGTGGGGTGGGAGGGAGAGGGTGGGTACATTAGTGGTGGGAATGGGGCACTGGTGGAGGGATGGGTGTTGGAATACTGTATTACCAAGAACCAATTATTGAACACCTTTGTAATTGTATTTCTCAGGAGGTATAATAAAAATGAAAAAATTAATTATTTAATTAATTAAAATTCTCTTGTTAATTTTATTGATACTTGACATGCATAGGAATTCCTGTCAATTCTGACATTTATTATGCTAATTTCTTTGTTTTTGCTTTTGCTTTATGGGCCATGGCTAGAAATGCTCAGTGCTTTCTTCTGACTCTGCACTTAGGGATCTCTCCTGGTGGTTTTGGAGACCATATGGTGTGCATTAATGAATGCAGTCATTTCTATATCTGTTTAATGAATGCGGTCATTTCTATATCTGTTTGCAAAGACATTAAAAATCAGATGGGCTGGATATGTAATGCGATTTGGAGAAGACCGCTGGACTAGAGCCATTACCGACTGGATCCCATGGGATGTCAAAAGATCACGTGGCTGCCACCTACAAGATGGTCAAACTTCTTCATCAATACCCTGAACGAACGGTTTGAGGCTCTTCATATTCCTGAAGCAACCAGAAGCCATTGGGCTACACTGGCACGTGATAGGGTCAAATTGAAATGTTACTGGCGCCCGCTCGAGCAAGTCGATGAATAACAGGATGTCAAGTGATCAAGTGATGGTGTGCAAGAAATCAAACCCTGGTTTGCTGCATGAAAAGCAAGTCCTGGCCCTGTTATGTTAGAATTTTAACTATACTAGTCAACCTGTGGGTGCAGAATGGTGCATTATTATGATTTTAATTGGGATTTATCTCTTTTAAAAATCACTTTCTAAATGCTATCTTCTTCCTGTATGGGCAAAAGTTTAAATTTAACATGTTAAGTATCCCTATCTTATCAACTGATTCTCTGTATCTTTATTAACTCATTATTCATGATCATAAATTTATCTGTTTATATCCATCTAAAATATTTTTGACCAGAGATGTGGCTTAGTAGGACAGCATGCCTTATATATGGATTAATTCAGATCAATCCCTGGCACTAAAAAATGAAAAAATCACTTGATCACTTGAATCCCATTATTCATCGATTTGCTTGAGCGGGCGCCAGTAACATAAAAAAAGAATAAATGGTGAATACATAAATTGAAAAAAATAGCAGATACTACTAAGTCAAAGAAATGGTTAAGGTGCATGCTTTGCATGTAGGTTAAGTTGGCTTCATCTTCAGTTCCACCTGACCTCCATAGCACCACAGACTATGACTAACCCCCTTTCCCCCAACAACAAAAACAACTATATTCCATGTTTTGTCCAGGGATGTACCTCAGTGACAGATCACTTGATTTGCATCTGTAAGACTCTGGGTTGATCCCTGACAGAAAAAAAATCATCTAGGTATTTTTAAAAGTCTTTTTGGGTCTTCACTTTGGTTTTTTGAGGGATACACCCAGAAATTTTCTTTTTCTTTTTTTTTTTTTTTGGTCACACCGGCAATTCTCAGGGGTTTCTCCTGGCTCTGCGCTCAGGAATTACTCCTGGCAGTGCTCGGGGGGACCATATGGGATGCCAGGGATTGAACCCGGGCTGGCATGGGCCAGCCGCATGCAAGGCAAATGCCCTACCCACTAGGCTATCGCTCCGGCCCACACCCAGAAATTTTCAGGGCTTACCTTTAGCCCTGTGCTCAGGGGTCACTCTTGGCAGGGCTGGGGGTAGGGACCATATGGGATGCTGGGAGTTGAACTTGGGTTGGCAGCGTGCAAGGCAAATATCCTACCCACTATACTATCTCTCCTATTCAAGACTTTTAAAAATAAAATATCGGTATTTCTTTTTTTTTTTTTTTTGGAGGGGAGGGTTCCCAATCACTTTCTTTGCACAAGGACCCTCAAGGCCACTTCTGGTAATACTTGCCAACCTAGCAGTTCAGGGATAGGACCCAAGTCTGTGGTGCTAAGGGCTAGTGGCACCAGAGACAACCAGGACTCCCCAGTAGTGCTCAGAGGTCTCCAGAGCAACACTTCGTGATGTTTAGAGGTTTTCAGAGCTACACTAAACAGTTCTCAACAGGCCATGTGGTACCGGGATGGAACTTAGTCACGCTCTAACCACTATACTTTGATATTTAGATTACTATTCAACTGTAGTAAAATGGCGAAGAAAGATGGGTTTAATCCTTCTTTTTTCAAAAAGAAAATAAATTTTCGATATTTAGTCTCCTTCCTCTCAAGGACATTTCTTTCCGCAGTTACATACTATTTACGTGGGCTCTTCTGGGCTTTCTCTTCTGCTCTATTAGTCCTTTATTTCCTAAGTGTTACATGGAATTGATTTATGTAGCCTATTTAGCTGGTTCTTTCCATGTCATGCTACTTCTTCAACACTTTGGTACCACTATGTCTATTGTTCCTCCCTATACATTTTAGAGTCAACTGGTTTGTTAAGAGTATTGGAAAGTAAGTTGTAGCTTTGTTATTTGTTATTTTGCTTATTGAGTCATACCCAGCTCTGCCGTGTGGGTGGCTGGAGATCAGAGGTGACTACAAGAGTATGCCACCCTCACGGCAGAGCCTGGCAAGCTACTTGTGTCGTATTTGATATGCCAAATACCAGTAACAATTATAGACCTCATTCTCATGACCTGATGGAATAGTTTGAGGCTCTTTATGTTCCTGGAGCAAGTAGGTGGCCTTGGGCTCTACTTGCATGAGACAGGACATATGGAGATGTTACTGGTACCGCTCGGAGCAAATCGATGATGAACGGGAAGACAGTGAAGACAGTGATAATAAAGTCTTTAACTTGGTTTGTATTTTCCTTTTCTATCTTCTTTTTGGTGGAGAGGCTCCTTCTGGTGACTTTCAGTTAAGTCTGTGGGGTTCAAGGCAAGGTCCTGAAGCTTCAGCGCTATTCAGGTCTTAAAGAAAGACCTTGGAAGATGGGGACCATATGGGAATAATCCCATATAGAAGAGAATGGCACAAAATACGCAAAGTTCTTAAGAAAACAGTTTTTCAATGAGAATAATCTATTAACACTCTGGCAGTTTGGGTAGAAGGGAGAAAACCAACTTTTACAGGCAGATAAAAATTAAGGAGTCAATTACGACAAAACTAGTCTTTTTTGAGGTAAATTAAAAAATAATTAAAGGATCCTGTATAAAGAAAAAGTGATTTCACCCAGAAGTAGCAGGTGACTGAACTTATGCTAAGTGGGATGGAGAAAAAATTGTGCCTAAAATGGATTACAAAAAAACAGTCTGTTATATAGACCAAATTTTACATCAATACTTGATTTTATGTCAAGGATACAAATATAGAACTTTTTATATAAGCCTCATGACAATCTGAAAATTTGTGGAAGAAAAATATAAGAAACTGGAGTAGGAACTCAAGCAAAGTATAAACAGGCCATTATTAAAATCACAAGGAAAATCTATGAAAATCAAAAGAATAATGTCAAACCACAAAAACACCTAAGGATAATAAGGGGGCATTAAATAGTTGTATTTCAAAAAATTACCCTAAATGTTAATGGCCTGGATTCACTAATTAAAAGGCACAGAGTCAGAAAAGAAAGCTCAACCCTTTGTTACATAGCCTATTAGAAAACCATTTCATATGTC
>JAJIBD010020061.1:0-13009 GCA_021461705.1 Cryptotis parvus | reverse complement strand
GAGAGAGATAGATGCCTGTGTCACGACCTTGGCCCTGGCCTGTAAGGAGGGACCTGGAGGCAGGGGGTCCCTGCGGACAGTCACGGGCTTGGCTTTGCAGGGAGCCACGGGCTCCAGCTCCCAGAAGGGGGCACCGGGGTCATAGAATGTCACTCTTGGGGTCCAGGACAGCTGGTGGGGTGTCTGAAATGGCAGTGACCCTCCGGGGTCTGACAGTCGAGACCACTCAGACTCACAGCTGCAGACGTAGCTGGTTTGCCTGCTTCCTGCCTGGCAGCTCTCAGCAGGGTCCAGGCTGACTGCTGAGCTGCATCCCAGGGCCGCCTGCCCCTGAGAAGGTTGGCCATGGGATAGACCATGAACCACTCCCGGCAGCCTCCACCATGGAGGTGGCAGTCGGAAACTGGGCCCTGACTTCCTTCAAGTCTCATGGCCCAAGTCAGGGGCCATGTTCAAATGGATGTTTTGAGGGGCACTAGAGCCTGCTTTTTGGGGCGGAACTTACTGGGGAAAGTGCGCCTCATCTTCCACAAAGGGCACGTTCATAGGGAAGCAGAATCCTTCTGCTTGTAGACCAGAGCCACATGTCCTTCAGGGATGGGGACATGCCACGGGGCGCCCTCTTGTTCTAATAACTGTTCTTAAACTTAGGAGGCAAGTTTAAGACCTGTTACGAAGCATGCGGAATCACACCTTACAGAGGTCGCACGTTCAAGCTTCCGAGGACTGGCCCTGGGGCAGTACCCTTGCCCCTGCCTCAAACTCCCTCGAACCCTCTCACTGCAGAGAACGGTGCATCCAGCCTCCAGCTCAGGGCAGCTGAGTGCAGCCCCGTGAGGCTGCCAAGGCCCTTGCACCCTGAAACACCCACGGGCCACATGCAACACTGAGTTCACGAGAGCCTGGCACCTCCCCACCCGCAACCCCCAGCAGGTTACGGGTGAGTCACTCCCAGCAAAGACACATTCATTAGTAGCAGAATCTGGAGCCATCCATGCCGGTTTAGTAGCCACACTCCCAGCACACAAGCACCTCATACTTAGCCACGTCTATGGACTCCGGGTCAGAGGGAAAAGACACTAGACCTGAAAGAGGGAGGTGAGCAAACATCAAGGAGAAGCCTCAGCCCACCAGGCTGGGCGCCGAGTCCTCCTGCGTAGTGCCAAGTTCCAGCAGGGGTCCCAGCTCCACTCAGCTGGGCGCCTGCCCTTCTTACCCCAAGGGCAATGGACACCACCAACAGAACCCAGCTTCGAGTCACAGGCTATGGGGTGGAGAGAGGACAGTCAGGAGGGTGCTTGCCTTGCATGCGGCTGACGGGGTTCAGTTCCCCCAGCACCCTATCTGGTCCCTGGAGCCGGCCAGGGTGAGCCCTGAGTCCAGAGCCAGGAGCCACGCCTGAGCACATGGGTATTCCCTCATCAAATACCACCCCCACACACACACACACACACACACACACACACACACACACAACCAAAGTCAATGGGGCCGCAGCAATAGCCCAGCGGTAGGCGTTTGCCTTGCAGGCGGCTGGCCCATGCCGGGCCCAGGTTTGATCCCCGGCATCCCATATGGTCCCCTGAGCACCGCCAGGGGTAATTCTTGAGTGCAGAGCCAGGAGTAACCCCTGAGCATTGCCGGTGTGACCCAAAAAGCCCAAAAAAAAAAAAAAACCAAAGTCAAGCCCTTGGGGCTGGAACGATACAGTACAGCAGATAGGGGGTTCCCTTGCACACGGCCAGCCTGGGGGGTCAATCCCCAGCATCCCATATGGTTGCCTAAGCAGCACCAGGATTGATTCCTGAGTGCAGAGCCAGGAGTAACCCTGAGAATTGCCAGGTGTGACCCAAAGCAAAATATAATAATAATAATAATAATAATAATAATAACAACAACAACTTGATCTCTTGAATCCTGTTATTCATCGATTTGCTCGAGCGGGCGCCAGTAACATTTCCATTGGACCCTATCACGTGCCAATGTAGCCCAATGGCATCTGGGCTGATTTAGAAATATGAAGACCCTTAAACCGTTCCCTTCAGGGTCTTGACAAAGAAGTCTGACCATCTGTAGGTGGGCGGCCACGTGATCTTTTGACATCCCATGGGATCCAGTCGGTAACAGCTCTAGTCCAGCGGTTGTCTCCAAATCGCATTACATGTCAGCCCATCTGATTTTCGATGCCTGGCAAAGCGAGACAGCGTCCCTGATTCTGGAATAGCGATGGAGGTCGGAACTCCGGATTCCTTCTCTCACTTGAGTGAGGCGTGATATTCCAAGCATATGATAGACCCATAAAAGCTTTACTGTGGGACAGGAGAGAGTACAGCGGACTCAGTGTTCGCCTTGCATGCTGCCAACTGGGTTTCAAGTCCTGGCACCTCATATGGTCTCCTGAGCCCTGCCGGAGTGAGGTCTGGGCACTGCCAGGTATGGCCAAGAATAAAAATGATTATCCAAAAGGGTGGGGGTGGGGGAATGAATGAAAACTCAATAGCTAATATCCAAAAAGAAAAAAGTTGTGAAAGGGGCCGGAGCGAGGCACAGTGGGTAAGGCATTGGCCTTGCACATAGTTGACCTGGGTTCAATCTCCGGCATTCCATGCGTCGCCCCACACACCACCAGAAGTAATTCCTGAGTGCAGGGCCAGGAGTAACCCCTGAGCATCCCGGGTATGACCCCACCCCCGGAAACAAATTAAAAAGTTGTGAAAATGCAGTGAGCTCAAAGACAATAGGAAGATGAACACACTGAATTGGAAGTAAATATGAAATTAAATCAGGGGCTGAAGAGTCAAAAGATAAGGAAGGCCTGATAAGGCAAGATCTGGATCAAGACAAGAGAGGTAAGAAGGGCACAAGGATATGTGGCGGAGGCCTGAGAGATGGTACAGCTGGAAGGCCTTGCGCATGGCCGACCAGGTTCCACCCCACAGCACCCCATTCAGTTCCCCAAGCTCCCCAGCACAGCGTAAGCGCTGACCACAGCCAGGTGTGGCCTAAAAAAAAACCAAACTCCAGCCAAAAAAAATAAAAAGTGACAGGGCTGGAGAGACAGTACAGGAGTTAAGGATGCTTGGTTACGGAGCTGGACCACCCCCCGCCCCCAAATGTGATATAATACTCCCAACAAGCAGAATGAGAAAATGTCTAGGAAAACCACGGTATTCCCAGAAGGGCTCGGGAAGTAATGAAAACCTGTGTTCCTCACCAACAACGCTGGAACAGGGCTCTGCCAGGGACATGCTGGGGTGGCCCCAGCAGCTTGGCAACAACCTCAGGTGTCGGAAAGCGACACAGAACAGGAGGGATGAGGCACCTCCCACATTTGGAGATTAAAAGAGGGGCCGTTCAGGACCGCCTAAAGCCCCTCGACAGCCTGGTGCTGCCCATGGGCAATACAGGAGCTCACCACCGAGAACACACACACTACCAACAGTCTCTTCCACACCGCCGAGAACACACACACTACCAACAGTCTCTTCCACACAGTCACCATTGGTGACTTCCACAGAGCACCAGTGGTGCTCAATGGAACCACATGTGGTGCCAGGGATCAAACCTGGGTTGGCAGTGTGCAAGGAAAGCGCCCCTACCTGGTGTACTATCTCTCCTGCAGCTCTCTGAGGGCATGTCCCTGGCCCACATCTTTCCTGATGCCCAACCCACCTGAGCTGGGTTCTACCTGGAAAACCCGAGGCAGTTTCTTTTCTTTTTCATTCTTTTCTTTTTTGCTTTTTTTGAGTCACACCCCCAGCAACACTCAAGGGTTACTCCTGGCTCTATGCTCAGGAATTACTCCTGGTGATGCTTGGGGAACCATATGGGATGCCAAGGATCGAACCCGGGTCAGACACGTGCAAGGCAAATGCACTACCAGCTGTGCTATCACTCCTGCCCCGAGGCAGTTTCATACCAACCTCGACACCATGTCACCTCCTCCAAGAAGTCCTCCCTGACCACGCTATCTCAATAAGGTCTCCTCATTCAGGCGCTGCCATTGCTGGCTGTTTGCTGGCCTCTCCTACTGTAGCTTGAGCTCAAGAAGGGCACTCAAAGCCTGTGTGATGCAGCCTGGCTCCATGACATGGGCCTCATCTAGAGCCTCGCTTCCCCTCGGTTAAGTGGAGACTCTACAGGAAGTGGAATCTAACTGAATGGGGCCAGGTGTGCGCACCTCTAGAACACTCCTACTTGGGGTGACCTGGTAGGTTTTCATGTTTTTATTCTTTACAAGGGTGGGATGCTAAAGAAAGTCTCCCATAAGACTAATGGTAACAGCACCTCCAGATTCAAACAGCAGCCTCCCTAACCACCTCCACATGTGGGTCACAGGGCAAGCCTCAAGGATCTGTTTCAACAGTTTGGCACAGTGCACAGAAAGTGGCAACTGTTCAGTAAATATTGGCTCTTATATCAGACTAAGTCTAATCTATTCTTATGCTTTGTTTTTTAAAGATTTGTTTTTAATTTAATTTTATTTTATTTATTTTTTCCCCAAATTTTATTACACCATTCTAGACATACAATTGCAAGATGCTCATGTAGAGTTTTGGTTCTACAGTGTTCCAACACCCATCCCTCCACCCAAACCCATCTCCCATCACCAATGTCCCCACATCCCTCCCCCTCCCACACCTCAACTACTTGGCGGGTTCTGTATGTCTTTTCTCTCCTCTCTATCTCTCCCCCCCCGCCAAACTTTCCTGCACATCGTAGAATGCAGTGAATTAAAGGACATCACTGTTTCCACTATTTTGCAAGCGGCGCGACCTGGGCTCGAACTGGTTTTGCTGTTAATCTGGTCGTGGAGGTAGTATCCCCCCCGTCCGGACAGCAAAGGTGGTGGCTAGTGTGGTGGGCGAGTCTCATCCAGCTGCTTCCGGGACCACCCAGAGGTGATGGGCCCACTCCCAAAAATCCATCTCTCCTCCTGGGAGCCCCATGGTCAGCTTAGCCTGGGGAAAGCGGAATTCCAGCCTCCCCAGCCGTGTCCGAGGCCCCACAAGCTATTTGTTTTTGATTTTAAGGTCAGTGGGTGCTTAGGGCTTACTGCTGGCAGGAATCAATACCCGGCAGGCTTGGGGGCCTAACTGTGGTGGCAGGGATAGAACCTGGGCTAGCTACATACAATGCAAGCACCTTTGCACCTTATGCTCCAGCCCCAAATCTATTCCTCACCTTGGGGAAGGGACACAACTTGCCCAAGCTGGTGAGCAGAGGGATGAGACACAGCACTCATGGGGCTGGAGCAATGATACAAACAGGGGAAGGCTCTTGCCTTACACATAGCTGACCGGGTTTCATCCCTGGAATGGTCCCCTGAGCACCACTAGGGTAATCCTGAGTGCAGAGCCAGGAATAATTCCTGAGCATCACTAGTTAAGACGCAAAATGTGGGCCGGGCGATAGTCCAGCGGGTAGGCGTTTGCCTTGCGTGGCCGGCCGTGCCGGCCCGGGTTCGATCCCGGCATCCCATATGGTCCCCGAGCACCACCAGGAGTAATTCCTGCGTGCAGAGCCAGGAATAACCCCTGAGCATTGCTGGGTGCAACAAAAAAAAAAAAAAAAAAAAAGACACAAAATGCAAAAAACAAAACAAAAAAAAACACAGCATTCAGCAGCTTTTACCAAAAGCCTGCGATCCCTGCTGGGACATAGATAAACACCCCAAACAGGACAGGGAGACCAGACCCAGAGATCTCACGCTGCCGCGGGCCTCTGCGCTGGAAGAGGATGCAAATCAGGGGCTGCCCAGGAGATGGACACAGAGAGGGCCATTCAGAGAGGAGCCTCTCCATTCCGAGAGGCCTTTTGGCGAGCCACTTTTTTTTTTTTTAAATTTTTATTTTTGGCCAGACCCAGCAGTATTCAGGGCTTTATTTATTTTTATTTATTTATTTATTTTTTTTGCTTTTTGGGTCACACCCGAAATGCTCAGGGGTTGCTCCTGGCTCGCACTCAGGAATTACTCCTGGCAGTGCTCGGAGGACCATATTGGATGTCGGGGATCGAACCCAGGCCGGCCAGCCGGCCGTGTGCAAGCAAACGCCCACCCGCTGGGCACGCTCCGGCCCCGAGGACTTTTGATGGAATTTGCTAAGTTACTGACCTCAATATGGAATACTGACCTCAATATGGAACTGCTGGTACGCAAATCCCCCTGCCCCCAGTTAAGGAATTCTTTGGCTTTGCTTTGGTCTCACACACAGGTGCTGAGGATGGAACCTGGGCCAGGGCACACAGCACGGGCTCGGCCCTTCTGACTTGACTTCAGTGCGTATCACCAGTGGCTCACACTTGAACATAGTTTAAGTAACACAAGTTACAGATGCAGCCAACATTTTAGGTGTGCTCAGTGCAGTCCAGGAGGCACAAGGAGAAGCGAGCAATAGAGTCCAGGGTAAGGCACTGGGCCCTGCACGTGGCCCATCCCGGCTCATCCTGACCATATATGCTCCCCTGAGCACAGCCACGTAAGCCCCAAAATAAATGCATAGTTGCATTCCCCTCAGCCTGCCTCCATGGCAGGTTCTTTATCTCCTTTCTCCCCGGCTCCTTCTCGCTTCCCTTTCTTATACGTTGTAGATTGCAATATATTCTAGAACACGAGTGGTTCCACTGGTTTGATGTACCGGGTTCGGACCATGAAAATGGCGGCTATTATGGTGAGCGAGTCTCATCCAGCTGCTTCCGAGGACCTACAGAAGTGATGGGCCACTCCCAAAACCCATCTTGCCTCCTGGGAGCCTCATGGTCAGCTGAGCTAGGGAGAGCCGGATGGCAGCTCTCCCCCAATGCATAGTTTTGTTTTTTTTTTAAGGAGGTGTGGCCTGGGGCCAGAGCAACAGTACAGTGTGTAGGAGGCTTGCCCTGCACACAGTTGGCTCAAGTTCAATTCCCAGCACCCTGTATGGTTCCCTCAGCAGCGCCGGAAGTGAGCCCTGAGCACAGAGCCAGAAGTAAGCTCTAAGCACTGCTGGGTGTGATCCAAACATAAATAAACAAACAAATAAATAAATAAAAAGGTGCGCTCCCTGAGAGCCCCACAGAGGAAATCTGAGGGTCCCAATCCCCTTGCCCCACAAGGTGCAGCCCTCAGAGATGACACCCATAGACTGCCCAGGTATGACTGACCCCTGAACAAGAAGCCCCAACCGTGTGGACTTTCCCTCAGCGCCCAGCTGGGAGGGAGGGGGTCGTCCTAGCTCTCAGAAGCCCCCACCGAAGTGGCACAGACTGTGCCTCACCAGCCAGGGGCATGCAGGGTCCATGTGAAGGCCTGGTGGGCAGCAGGACCTGGGTGCAGGGCAACAAGGAAGTTGTTTTGCTTTTTGGGTCACACCCAGCAGTAATGCTCAGGGGTTCCTCCTGGCTCTGCACTCAGGAATTCCTCCTGGCACTGCATAGGGACTATATGGGATGCCTGGGATCGAACCCGGTCGGCTCATGCAAGGCAAACGCCCTACCCACTGTGCTATCGCTCCGGCCCCCTAATAAGGAAGTTCTTGACTTGGCGGGATCAGACAGAGGCAAAGTGCAGGGGTCAGAAGAGCGGTCAGGGCAAGGTTAGGGGAAGCCACAAGAACATGTCAGCTTGACCCTTCCCAGAGGCCAGGTCAGCTTCTCAGCTGCCCCTCAGCCCTGCCGACTTCAGGGGTGTTGGGCAAACAGTCTCCCCAAGAGTCAGTCAGAGAACACCACAGCACATTGAGCAATCCAACGGCTGTTGGGGGCTCCAGTGCCCTTCCTCTCAAGCCAAGCCACACAGGCCACTAGGGTGCAAACCCATAACTCTGAGGAGTCGGTACCCAAGAGCAGGCCCACAGCCGAGACCCGTATGAAAACCACCGGAGAGTGAACCTCTTCAAAGATGGGGAAACTGAGGTCGTGGATGGGGTGTCTCCTCAGGCCCACCAGGCACGCCAGGAGACCCTGTGGTTCCCAAGGCCCTCGCCCAGGCAGGGAGGGTCCTGTGTCCTCAGATGACACAGGCTGGATGAGGCAGTGTAGCCCCGCGCCGGGAGAACTTGACAGAGTGCCCAACTGACCATCCCACTCACAGGTTCACACAAGGGCTGCAGGTGTCGCTCTGCACACAGCTGAAAGAGCTGGGGGCCCGTGGCCACTGCCAACAATGAGCCTCTGTGTGCGCTGTCCCTCCACACCAGGCCCAACTCCCGAGAGGTCAGTGTCCTCGCTGTGCGGCCCGCAGGCACGGGAAGCCACTGAGCAAGCCTGACCCCACTCAGGCCCCCGCAGACAGCTGCCTCAGTCCAGCCCTCGGGACAGCCACGGAATGGCTTCTAGTGGTTTCTCCACGAGGGTCGGAGGCCCCTGCCGCAACCTGACCCGACCCTACAGTTACCGTGGCTAGGCCGCAGCCTGCAGTACCCAGCCTCCACTCGAGGAGACCACAACACTGGCCCCATCTTGCCTTCCTTTACTAATTCTGCCGCACCAGAGCACCTCCTGGCACACCCCTTCAAAATTTCTCTTTTATCAGGGCTTGCGCATGTTACTTCCTCTACTTAACTATTTCTTTTTCTTTTTTTCTTTTTTTGGATCACACCCAGCAATGCTCAGGGGTTACTCCTGGCTCTGCACTCAGGAATCACTCCTGGCAGTGCTCAGGGGACCATATGGGATGCCGGGAACTGAACCCGGGCCAGCACAGGCCGGCCACGTGCAAGGCAAATGCCCTACCGCTGGGCTAACGCTCCAGCCCCTACTTCTTTCCTGTGTCTTTGCACACAGTAAACACAGGCATCACTGTACTTTGCAGCCCACTCCAGCCCTGGATCTGGGGCTGGGAGCCAGGACCTCCCACAGGCCAGGCCTCTGCTCTATGCTGAGCTCTGCCCCCAAAAAGGCTTGGAGGCATTACAACATAACCACACTCAGACTCTCACTTGCCTCACATACAGTCTATTTTTCAGGAGAATTTATTTTTACAGGGATCAAGGCACTTGCGTTGCACGTGGCGAGCCCTGGTGAGACGCCCAGCACTGCATCACAGATCCTGGATCTGCCAGGAGACCTCTGAGCATAGCCAGGTGTGCCTCCTGTCCCCCAAGCAAAAGAGCCAGGAGGCCCTAAGGCTCTCCCTTCTCTTGAGCACCTTCTGCAGTTTTTAATGCTATTTTATGACTTCCAAACTGCTATTCTTGGCTGCACCTGCCCCATTCCCAGATTCTCTCCATTCTCTGGCCTGGTGTGGCCCTCCCACCTGAGGCATCTTCCTGGGAACAACTGTCCTCATGGACCACCCCCCCACCCTGCTCTGCCCCAGTGCCCAGACTGGGCAAGTCACAGAGCCAAAGACTCAGTTTTCTAGTCTGTAAAATGGGAATGTCAGAGCCTCTGCCTGCAAGGTTATGCACCGCATGTCAGACAAGCTGCAAGAGACCAATGCCGCTGTCACAGAGTCCCTATCAGGCTGCCCGGTGACTCACTCATCTGCAGGTCTCCAGACCTGAGAGCCTGCTACGCACACACAGGGCTCAACAAGGCTCCGGGGGCAAATGACCCCTGAAACAGGCAAGAGAAGTAGATTCCCATTCCCAGGGGTTTCTAATACAAGGTGTGCAGACCTACTCTGTTACAGGGCTGGGAGTGGACCTAAATCACAGGAGAATCAGTCTAAACGGTGCATGGGGGTAGGCAGGACGGAAGTGACCAACCAGCGCGGTTCTATCCCTCCTGAGAACTGGGTTTCTTTCTCCTTTTCCTTCTCAGAGCTAACTTCTACATCACTCTTGTGTAAAGACTGGGGGTGGGGGGGACCCAGATGTCTTAAAGGTACAAATAGGGAGAATGGACGCATCCAAAGGCCCAAAGGAGATTTACTTATTAATAGGATGTATTCTGCATGAAACTGGCCACAGGACATCTGAGCAGAGTTGGAATGAGAAGGCTCCTGGGGGCACAGCTCCGTCCCCTCCTCTCCCCACTATCTTTTCCTCAACTGGGGCCCTTGTACTCAAGATCCTCGCAACTTCCTGTGGGCGTATCGAGGTTCCCATTTTTACAGGCCAGAAAACTGACTTTTGGTAAATAACTCACTGGTCGGGTCCCTCCCTAGTGTCCCCTGGCCCTCCAGCAGCACAGTGGCCACTGTCCGCCACTGCCACCGTCCGCGTTACCGGACACCTTCCAGGAGGCTCCTTGGATTAGCAGGAGGCCTTGCTCCACCTTCGGGGCCAGAAGGCCTGGCAGGGAAAGGGCGTTGGGGGATGGGGCGCAGGCCTGCCTGGCCTCCCCTCCCCTCCAGCCCGCGGTCACGTCTCACACCTCCCATTCACGCCCTGGCCCAGGGATCCGCACACACGTGGCCACCGTCCCCATGTCCCCCTCCGCTCCCCGCACCCCGGATTCCCTGGCGGGGAGGGCGGGCACTCTCCAGTCGGGCGGCCCAGGCTCTAGTTCTAGCTCTCGCTGAGCAAGACCCGAGCAACTGGCGGAAACTCGGAGCCTCGGTTTCCCTTTCCCGCAGACAGGCCGCGGGGGAGCCGGAAGAGGCCGGGCCTGCCTCTCGCGGTGCCGTCCCGGCGGCGCTTCCCCGCACGGCCCGGGAGGCGCCCCCCTGCGACCCTCCCGGCCGATCCCGCCGACCTGGGGAGCGGGGCCGACTGGCAGCGCCGAGGCCCACTGGGCGGAAGCCGGGCCGGGTGCGCGGCCAGCCGGGAGGCGCCCGGAGTCCGCGCCCAGCGCCGCGCGCGTTCCCGCCGGCGACCGCGCCCCCCCGCCGCCTCCCTCTCCCCCCGCGGCTCTGGGCAGCTGGACCTGCAGCCCAGGCCCCCGTGGCGGCCACCTGCTCCGTCGCGGCCACCCCGGCCGGCCCCGCTCGCACTCACCCCAGCCGGCCGCCGTGGTGGCCTGGATGGAGCTGATGCGCAGGCGGTTGGCCGTGTCCTTCAGGGCCTGCAGCTTCTGCTGGTCGGGCTTATGATACCCCTCCATGGCGCGGCCGGGAGCGAGAGGATGCCGAGACGCGGACGACGCGGACAAGCGCAGGCGGCGGTAGGCAGCGGCAAGACCCGGAGCCGCGCGGGTGCGCGTTAAGACGCTCAGGACCCGCCCGTGGAGGCGGGGCGGGGCGGGGGCGTCCGCATCACCCCAGCCCCGTCGCTGCGTGCCCCCGCCCCGGCCCCGCCCCGCCCCGCGCCCTGCTGCCTTGGTCCGGGGGAAACTGAGGGCCGCCTCGGGCCGGGCACTTCAAGGCCCAGACTGAGGCTGTCCCGCCAGCCTTTACTTCCCTCTCCTTTTCCCTTTTCCCCGGGCATTTCCCTCCAGGTTCTATGCTGGGCTCCATTGGCCTGCGCTCTCTGTGCTGCAGGTGGCTGTCTCCTCCCTTCCTATAGCCCTGGGTGCAATTGAAATGGAAATTTCCTTGGTCATCCCATTGCACAGGCAGGCAAATCGAGCCTGGTTAATGCAGGTGCCAGGACTTTCGGGCTGGGGGGCTCTGGTCCAGCGTTCAGGGTCTGTCTGCAGGCCCCATCCTGAGAGAGCTCAGGGCCTGGAAGAGGGATAGGAATTATGAAAAAGAGAACAATCTCAATGAAAATGAGAGGGGGGAAGGGAGAGAGAGGGAGAGAGAGAGAGAAAGGGAAAGGGGGGAGAGAGAGAGAGGAGAGAGAGAGAAGGAGGGAGAGAGAGAGAGAGAGAGAGAGAGAGGGGAGGGAGGAGAGAGAGAAAAAGAGAGAGAGAGAAAGAGAGAGAGAGAGAGAGAGAGAGAGAGAGAGAGAGAGAGAACCAGCCAAATGTGACTGAAAAAACGAAATAAGAAATGGGAGTATGGGGCCAGAGCGATAGCCCAGTGGGTAGGGCTTTTGCCCTGAGCCGGCCGGGTTCGATCCCCTGCATCCCATATGGTCCCCGAGCACTGCCGGGAGTAATTCCTGAGTGCAGAGCCCCAAAAAAGCCAAAAAAAAAAAAAAAAAGAAAAAAAAAGAAAAGAAATGGGAGTATGGACAGGAAATCAGACAGTAGAGGCAAGCCCCTTGCAAGTTCTTAGGACCTCAAGCACTGCTGACTTTCTGGGAGGTAACAGGGAGGTTCCAAATCTGCATGCAGCCTGCATGTAGGTTCAGGATGACCCCACACTGCCCCAGTTGGGCCAGGAGGGATCTATCATTAAGTCCACTCACAGCACGGCCTGAATGAGGTTGATGGCATTGATGACTGGGGAGTGGAAGCTTGGCTGAGCTGGGCCACTGCCTGCTTGGAGACTGAGGCCCCAGAGAGCCGGGAGGGCCATGGGCCCTGCCCCAGAGAGCCCAGGGAGGCCATAGGCCCTGCCAGTGTCCCTCTGGGTCCTCTCTATACTCAGAGCTCTGGGTCATTGGAACAATGGAGTAAGTGTGAGTGGGTCCCTCACTTGGCTACTCCTTGGCTAAGCAGGCTCCCAGAAGCCCACGGACCCCAAGTTTGGCATCCCATGGTACTTGGGGCTCCTGATGCTCTCAGTCCACAGACCCACCTGCTTGAGACTGGCCTCACTGCGGCTCACTGCAGCCTGGAGGTGGGGGGACAGGGGCCCACCTCTGACCTCAGACAGTCGGAGAACAAAGGACACACCTCTGAAGTCCTCTGCAAACTGCCACCTTCAGTGGTGGCTCTGAGAGCAGAGGGATCTGCTTCCGATTCGGTTTCCCCATGTGCCCGATGGGGCTGACCCCTGCCTTTCTGAACCTGCCCTAGGGCTGCCTGATGCTGGCAGGGGGACTCCTGAGCTGGGCCCGGCAGGAGGGGGGCTCCCGCTCGGTGGAGGCCTCTCAACCTAGCTCAAAGCCGGTTTGCAGCAGCTCTTGGGTTTCGCTGGGGCTTGTCTCAGAGCCAGGAGCTGTGGCTGGTGGAGAGAATTTTTCATTTTATTTTGAGTTTTGAGCCACACCCAGCAGTGCTCAGGTCTTACTCCTGGCTTTGTGCTCAAGATCATGCCTGGTAGTGCTCGGGAACCATATGGGGTACCCAGGTTGGCTGCAGACAAGGCAGGCAACCC
>JAJIBD010020060.1:0-14969 GCA_021461705.1 Cryptotis parvus | reverse complement strand
TGCTCACTCCTGGCTCTGTGCTCAGGAGTTCTGGCATACTCAGGAAACTATATGGCCTGCTAGGGATCTAACCTGGGTCAGCTGTGTGCAAGGCAGCCCTTCCATGGTACTATCTCTCTTTCCTTTTATGTTTTGAATTTATGGATTGGGGACTGGAGTGATAGTATAATGGATGGGGACTTGGCTTGCATATGGCGACCTGGGTTTGATCCCTGACACCTCATATGATCTCCCTGTGCCTGCCAAGAGTGATCCCTGAGTGTAGAGCCAGGACTCAGCCCTGAGCATCACTGGTGTGGCTCAAAACCAAAAACACAATTATGGGTAGGGGCAGGGGCAGAGAGCTAGTACTGGGCACCACATGGTCCCCCTAGGATTGCTGGGTGCCTTCCTCGAAGCTCCTAAGGCCAAAGCATCATTCCGTCCTCCAAAGCTTATCATTGAACTTCTGGCCCAGTTGGCAGAGAATGGCTGGTGACGCTGCAGGCCTTCTGAGTATGTCTTGGGAGACCCCCTCCTCAAATAAATCATAGACAAATCAGTACCCCTTTCTGCGGTCCCAAAGACATGCATAGAAGTTATTTCTATGTTTACTCATTCATTCAGTTGATTTTTATTGGGTACTATGCTAGGTCCTACTCCTCAAGGTATTGCAGGTGTGGCTGCGGTGTCCGGCTGCGTCGGTAGGTGGCAGACAGGAGACAGGCTTGTCCACACCCAGAGCTCTGCCCTGTAGGCCCTGGATGGTTGATATAGAAAAAGACTGGGTGGGGCGGAGCATAGCCCAGCAGGTAGGGCATTTGCCTTACACGCAGCCGACCCAGGTTTGATCCCTGGCATCCCATATGGTCCCCAAGCACTGCCAGGAGTAATTCCTGAGTGAAAAGCCAGGAGTAACCCCTGAGCATCGCCAGGTGTGACCCAAAAAGCAAAAAAAAAAAAAAAGCACTGGAAAAGAGACTGCCATAATAAGGAAAGAGAGAGCTTATCCAGCAGGTACAAGGCCCTGCGCTCATCCCTGTCCCTGCCTGTGATGGCGGTTCTTCTGCGAGCACCCCTGGGAGTTGTCCCTGCACACCACACCAAGTGTAGCACCCAAAAACACCAAACACCTTCACAGTAGAGGAAACTGCTCCCTAAAGTGACTGCACACTGAAATAGCATTACTTCCAAAATAAAAAGGCCACAGAGTATATTATTCCATTGATAAGAACTGTCCACAATAAGTAAATATCCATAGACAGAAAGCAGGCTGCCAGGAGCTTCAGGTGTGGAAGGAAGGAGGAAAAGAGCATTGTCAGGTGTGACCCAAAAAGCAAGAAAGAAAAAATTATTGTTACTGCTTTTGGCATATCGAGATACTCCACGGGTAGCTTGCCAGGCTATTTATCTATCTGTCTGTCTGTCTGTCTGTCTATCTATCTATTTATTTATTTTGGGGTCTATCTATTTATTTATTTTTTTTGCGGTGACCCACGTCTGGCAGTACTTAGGACTTATTCCTGGCTCTGTGTTCAGGGGTTACTCCTGGCAGGGCTTGAGCACCATTTACTGTGTCAGGGATTAATCTGGATAGTCACACGCAAGGCATGTGCCTACCTCCTGAGCTCTCTCTTCAGCCCCGTTAAGGCATTTGTAGTAGTTAGTTTTGGAAAAAGTCTTTAATGTACCAATTAAGTTATTATCAGAATTATAAAAAGTGAATTTTTAAAAAATTTTACTCCCAGACATAGAACCTAGGATCATAGATCATAGTCAAATCATGTGCAATAATATCCTGTCCCAAAGGTCCTTTTTTAAAAAAAAAAAAAAAAACTTTTTATTGAGGTCCCAGCATCTACAATACTCATGATGCTCTGGGACTGCCTGGCTCAGTGAATACCCTCTTGGCAGCATGTACTGGACCATATGCAATGCTGGGGATGGAATTGAGGTCAGCTGCGTAGAAGACAAGTGTCTTAGCCCTTGTACTGTCTCTCTAGCCCCGTCCCAAAAGTTATTTTTAAGGGAAAATTGCATATGAAGTCTCATTTTAGTATCCACAAATGTGTATTCAATTAAGCCCTTCACTAATCTCAAAGGAATATTACATTGCCGTGGAGTAATTTTTTCTTTTGGAGCTCTGACAATTGTTACATTTGACTCCTGGTTGTTCTAATGCATCCTTTTGTTTTATTACCAAGCTAGTGCCAGAAGTAGACTTCCCTTTTTAACCTCTTTATTTATGGATCATGCATGAGAACTGTGTATTTGACCCCATGCTTTGCTTATATGTGTTCTTCTGAAATGTTTTTTTGGGTACTATGAAAATTTTAAGCTATCTCGTTTCTTGTTTTGGGGGCCATACGCAGTGATGGCTGACTACTGGCTCTGAACTCAGAGGGGCACTCACTGGTTGCTTTTTTTTTTTTTTTTTTTTTTGTCACCCGCGTGCTCAGGGGTTTCTCCGGCTCGCACTCAGGAATTACTCGGCGGTGCTCGGGGACCATAGGGATGCCGGGTTCGAACCCGGCGGCTGGCCGCCCGCAAGCACGCCCACCCGCGGGCTACGCCCGCCCGTCACTGGTTGCTCTTACTTTTTTAATTTTTCAAGTAAAAACCATTTTATTTGGAGGCTTTTGAGGAAAGGGAAGGAGGGGAGAGAAAGGGAGAGAGAGGTAATGTAATCAAGAGGGAATGTGGGCATCTCCAAAAGTGGAGAGAGCTTCAGTCTCTCCTATTTAAGAGGGAAGATGCTGGTAACACATTGCGTGGGTAGCCCATGTGCTTGGCCACGTGGACACAAGCAGCACATGAACTCAGGACGCGTATGGGGGATGTGGTGCTGGGGCCCAGGTTGGCCGATGCAGGTAAATGCCTTAACCGCCTATTAGCTTTCTAGTTCTTTTGTAAAGTGACATTAGCTATTAGTTTTCTAGTTCTTTTGTAAAGTGACATTAGCTATTAGCTTTCTAGTTCTTTTGTAAAGTGACATTTTTATTTCTCAAAAGTAACCCAGTTACTTCTCAAGTTTTAAGTATTAGAAGAGTTTTATGGCGACTGGATGTATTGTATAGTCTGTGATCCACCTTGGTTAGATCCTGGTATCACATTTGGTTCCCTGAGCACCACTGGGAGTGACTCCTGAGCACAGCTAATAGTGAATCAATCCCCAAGTCCCCTTGAATAAGCATTATTGGTTGATTGAGATTTATATTGTTCTTTGCTTAGGAAAGCATGTTTCTAATTATTGCATGTCTTTTACTTATTGCAGTTCAGAGTGAGAAAAAGGTTCTTTTTTTTTGTTTGGTTATTTTGGCCTTTTGGGTCACACGTGGCAATGCTCAGGGGTTACTTCTATCTCTGCACTTAGGAATTACTCTTGGCAGTGCTCAGGGGACCTTGTGGGATGCCAGCGATCAAACTCAGGTTGGCCACATGCAAGGTAATTGTCCTACTCACTGTACTAATGTTCTGGCCCTACAGAGTGAGATAAAGGTTAAAAGGAATTATATTTGAATGCTGTTGAATTATTTCTACTTTTTCACTATCAATAGGAAAGAATTTAAAGCTTACTACTGCACTTAATGAATTTCAATTTTTACAAATATTTTGCAAGGCAGATGCACTTAATGAATTTCAGTTTTTACTAAAATTATGCAGGGCAGAATTTACTGATAGAAAAATTCAGTTATTTGCCAGTTAAGATTGCATAGTTGGGGGCCTGAGCAATAGCACAGTGGGTAGGGCGTTTGCCTTGCATGCAGCCTACCTGGGTTTGATCCCTGGCATCCCATATGGTCCCCCGAGCACTGCCAGGGGTAATTCCTGAGTGCAGAACCCCTGAGCATCGCCTGGTGTGACCCCCCCCCCCCCAAAAAAAAAAAAAGCAAAAAAAAAAGATTGTATAGTTGTTTAAGAGTGAAAACCATATGTAGTGTGATAATGTGATTGTTTTTTGAAACTCATTTCCAGATCATAGCAACGGATCATTTAACTTGAAAGCTCTATCAGGAAGCTCTGGATATAAGTTTGGTGTTCTTGCTAAGATTGTGAATTACATGAAAGTAAGTACCTTTTTAATTATCAAAGATGTATTTAATATTGGACGAAAAAGGATTAGAGTTTTTATTAGTAAATATGTATGTGTGTCAAATACTATATTTTTATTATGTGCAGTTTATTGTATGCATATTTCACCTCAATAAAATGGAAACTTGAATGCTTCAAGCATATTTTGTCAGCAGTAGTAGTAGATACAATCGCTTAATAGATACAGCCATCTGTTGGTCACTACCAGCTGGGGACATCTCTGGGATGATGCAATTGATTTATAGTATATTAACTTCCATTGACATGAGAAGTCAAAACTGCAGTGAAGGCAGATGTTATTGATGGCTTTTTTTTGCGTCCTTTTTATGTTTTGGTTTGGGGGCCACACGTGGCATTGCTCAGGAATTATTCCTAGCTGTGCTTGGGAACCATATTAGGTGCTGGGGATTGAACCCAGGTAGGTTGCATGCAGGGCAAATGCCTTACCCTCTCTACTATTGCTTCGGCCCCTTTTTTTTTTTTTTTTTTTTGCTTTTTTGGGTCACACCTGGCAACACTCAGGTGTTATTCTTGGCTCTTTGCTCAGGAATTACTCCTGGCGGTGCTCAGGGGACCATATGGGATGCCGGGATCGAACCCAGGACGGTGTGTGGGCGGCTGCGTGCAAGGCAAACACCCTACCCGCTGGGCTATCGCTCCGGCACCCTTTTCCACATTTTAGAGGAGGAAATTAAGCAAATAGTGAGAATTTTATTTTATTTTATTTTATTTTTTTTTGCTTTTTTGGGTCACACCCGGCAATGCTCAGGGGTTTCTCCTGGCTCTGCACTCAGGAACCACTCCTGGCGGTGCTGGGGGACCATATGGGATGCCGGGATCAAACCCGGGCCAGCATGGGGCGGCCGCGTGCAAGGCAAACGCCCTACCCGCTGGGCTATTGCTCCGGCCCCCTCTGCCATAGTTTTATATCTACTTAGCTACTAGCTCTATCTTTTTAGAAGAGACAGAATATTTGTTATTATTTAGCTTTCAGTTTTCCGTTGCTTAAAATATAAATCAAGTTTTTATGCTTAGGATTTTATAATTTAAGATTTGATCTGTATGAATTAAGACGGTGAGGCTGGAGTGATAGTATAGCAAGTAGGGCTTTTGTCTTGCACGTGGCTGACCTGGGTTGGATCCCCGGCATACCATATGGTCCCCCCAGCACCTCCAGGAGGAAGTCCTTAGTGCAGAGCCAGGAGCAACCGCTGAGTCACTGGGTGTGACCCAAAAAAAGCAAACAAAAAAAAAGACTGTGTATCTGAATTTTTATTTCTATTAGAAGTCTGCGTTTAATTTCCCATTATCAGTATGCTATTACATTTATTATTATTATTATTATTATTATTATTATTATTATTATTATTATTATTATTTTGCTTTTTTGGGCCACGCCCAGCAATGCTCCGTTACTCCCTGGCTCTGCGCTCAGGAATTAATACTGAACCTGGCGGTGCTCTGGGGACCATATGGGATGCCGGGGATCAAACCTGGGTTGGCTGCGTGCAAGGCAAACACACTGCCCGCTGGACTATTGTGCCGGCTCCTTCTTACATTTATTTTATACCATTTGTTCCACCCATTCATCCCTCACATGGTAAACAATAATTAGTACATAGTGTAGGATGACTTGTGAGCTTGGCTTCAATTCCCAGCTCTACATATGGTCACTGCCTAAGCAGTGCCAGGAGTGTTCCCTGGGCACAGAGCCAGGAGTAAGCCCCTGACTCTGTGCCCAGGGAACACTCCTGGCATCAAGTATGGCCCTCCAAAACCCAAAAAGTGAAGAAAGGCAGCAGTATGGTGATATTAATAAAAATAAACCAGTACCTTTAAAGTTTTTATTAATATCACCCTGCCAATCTCCCTCCCACACAAAAAAAAAGGAAGGAAAGGAAATAAATAGAGGTTTATAAACAGTGGAATACAACTCCGCTCTGAGAAAAGATGTATCTTCCCTTTTGCTACAAGTGAGTCACAGTAGGGAAGACAATGTCAGATGTTTTCTTCTTTTTTTTTTTTTTTTTTTTTGCTTTTTTGGGTCACACCTGTCGGGCGCTCCGCCGGGGTCCCCGACAGTGCCGGGAAGCCAAGTTCCCTTCTACCTCCGAAGCCGGCGAGGAATGGATGAACACTCAGGAATCCGATACAGTTTTAAAAGGCTTTACTTATCACAGGTTCAGGCATACAAATCAGCAAAAGGAAAAACCCGATGCTTAGGATTCCAGGCTAGAACCCCAGCCACGGTGTAGGCCAAGATGGCGACCACCACGTGTAAAACTTCCAAGGGAATAAACGCTCACAAGGCGAGATCCCACCGGGAAGAAGGCCTGGAGAGCGGGAACCGGCTAGTTTATTCCCCCCCAACTCAGACCTTCCTCCCATTGTTATGGAAAGCAGGGAGGGTCCAATGCCCTTAGGTAATCCCTCCCTGCATCTCACCTAGGGCCTTTACTGTGCTAATGTTTTGAGCCGGGAATGCCTTTGAAATGTAGAGAAGGGGGTTTCTGAGATGGCATGTCACTGTACCAAAGATCAACACCAATGCCAGTTAAATATTTCTCCAAGCCTTCACAAGTCTCCTCTACTTCATTGTAGTTTTATATTTTATCAGGGAGCCATGCTTGTTTGTTTGGAAGCAAACAGCATTTCTCTCTGGTCTAATTACTTAGGTGTCCTACGTGGCCAGGCTAATATGCTGGTAAGATCTAGCTAGTCCCACGATGATTGTGATAGCATGGGAGAATATTTATACCAGCTAGTACAGCATACATGGTCGGATAAACTGCCACATTTAGACTACCCCCTTATCTACGGAGTGATTTGCGGGAGGCAATCCAGAGCAGATGCAGCGGCCCTTAGGAGTCCTGCAACACACACCGGGCAATGCTCAGGGGTTACTCCTGGCTCTTTGCTCAGGAATTACTCCTGGCGGACCATATGGGATGCTGGAGATTGAACCCAGGTTGGCCACATGCAAGGCAAACGCCCTACCTGCTGTGCTATTGTTCCGCCCTGTTTTCACTTCTTAAGGTACTGTAAAGAAATAAAGACAAGACAGAGGGTACTAATGCCAACCTAGAACTGAGCATTAAATAGAGGCAAAAAGATACACATGACAACCCTTTAATGTATGTTCTGTAATCCATAGTCTGGAGGGGAAGGAAAAGAGAAAGAGAGAGAAATGGAAAGAAATAAAGAACCTGCCATGGAGCAGGGCTGGGGGAGGGAGGAGGGAACCGGGACGTTGGTGGTGGGAGATGGGCACCGGTGGCGGGATGGGTGCTGGAACATTGTACGACCAAAACCCAAATATGAACTTTTTAATTGTATATCTTTGTAATTGTAAAAATAAAAAATTAAAAAAAAAAAAAATAAATATCTTCAGGGCTAGCCACAGTGTGTAAAAGAAGAGGGAGAGAGATGCAGAGACAGAGAGAGAGAGAGAGAGAGAGAGAGAGAGAGAGAGACAGAGAAACAGAGAGAGAGAAAGAGGAAACAGGGCTACCTGCTATTGAGACAGCCTGGGGGTGGGTGGGAGGGGGGGGGTACATTGGTGGTGGAAATGGGGCACTGGTGGAGGGATGGGTGCTGGAATACTGTATTACCAAGAACCAATTATGAACACCTTTGTAATTGTATGTCTCATGGTGGTATAATAAAAAAAAAAAAAAAAAAAAAGAAATAAAGACAAGAGAATGGACAGAAAATAACAGTGAAAAACCCTTAGACTCTGACAACAGAATTGAGGCCACCCAGCTTATGGGAGGAGAGACATAAGACATTGGTGGAGGCGTGGTAACTTTATAAGCCAAAAGCACTAACAGTGACCCTGTTGTATACCATATTACATCAATAATAACTAAGTTAAAAAAAAAAAAGGGCCGGAGCGATAGTCCAGCGGCTAGGGCGTTTGCCTTGCACGTGGCCGGCCCATGCCGGCCCGGGTTCGATCACCGGCATCCCATATGGTCCCCTGAGCACCGCCAGGAGTAATTTCTGAGTGCAGAGCCAAGAGTAGCCCCTGAGCATTGCTGGGTGTGACCCAAAAAGCAAAAAAAAAAAAAAAAAAGAAGAGAGAGAGAGAGAAAAAGACCAATTGAAGTAAGGGAAACACAAGGAAAGAAACATAGGTGAAATGCTCTAAAAAACCAGCTATCAGAAAACGAGGCTCCAAAGCAATGTCCGAAACACATAGGAACCCACACAACTTCAGAAAAAACAAATGGCAACACAGCCCTTGGCCTCTCTCTCTGGCCTGTCTTTTTTATTTATGTTTTCCTTTTTCGGTCACACCTGGCAACACTTAGGGGTTACTCCTTGCTCTCCACTCAGGAATTATTCCTGGCATTGCTTGGGACCTTGTGAGATGCCAGGGATTGAACCTGGGTTGGTTGTGTGCAAGGCGAACACCCTACCCGCTGTGCTGTCGCTCTGGCCCTCATTTCTTAAAAAGTATGGAGATGGGAGGGCAGTGAAGATAATTCACCCTGTCCCCAAAGAAAAGAAAAGGCTAAGTTGCGTGGTTCCTCTCCTCCGTCAAGGATACTGCTTGTAATGCAAGTCTGAAGAGTAGATGAGCTTCAGTGTTTCTTAAGCCGTAAGTTGGCAACTGACTTAGTAGATTTAGAGTAAGGTCCTTCACCAAGGTTTAGGTTTGTCTTGGAAGGGACGGAAAATATTGTTCAGTTTTTGTTTTTGTTTTGTTTTTCCATTTTCTGGGTGGTTTTCACTAATAGCTTGAGATTTACTGATCTCCTTTTTTCATCCTGAAGGCCAGAGTTCCTCTGTCATGAGATTTTTTTCTAAAGATTTTGTTTTCCTTTGAAATCTAGATGTTTCGTCACTGAGTCAAAGCATTTTCCGCTTTGCAGAAACTTGTTCAACAGGTTCGTAAGATTTTTTTTAAACGTCTGCTAAGGGGGGCCGAGTGATGGTAGAGCAGATAGGTGTTTGCCTTGCACACAGCCGACCCAAGTTCTCTTTCTGGCATTCCATTGGATCCCCTAGCACCACCTGAGGGATTGCTGAGGGCAGAGCCAGGAGGAAGCCGTGAGGACTACTGGAGGTGACACCCGCATGCCCCCCCACCCCCAAAAAAAAGGTTTGCTGGGAAAACTAGCTTTTTAAAATTCAAAAGCATAAAAATATTTTCTTTCTTTGGCCACACCTGGCTGTACTCAGGGCTTACTTCTGGTTCTGAACTCAGTGATCGTTCCTGGCAGGCTTGGGGGACCATGTGGGATTCAGGGGATTGAGCCCGAGTCCCCCTGTCACTCTGGCCCAGAAAACCTGCTTTGATAATAACTTTTCAGCCTTGAAGCACTGAGTAAAAATGGCTTATTTGTCGGGAATGCCGGGCCCCCCACCCCCCCAAATCCTGGAACAGGGTCACAGATCCTGTTCTGCCCCAGGGGACCATCCGTGGCCAGACGGAGAAAGATGTGAGAATCCAGCAGTTTTATTTTTATTTGTTTGTTTGCCTATCTATCTATGTATCTATCTATCTATGTATCTATCTATGTATCTATGTATTTATGTATCTACCTACCTACCTACCTACCTACCTACATCTGTCTGTGTGTCTGCCTGCCTGCCTGCCTGCCTGCCTGTCTGTCTGTCTGTCTGTCTGTCTGTCTGTCTGTCTGTCTACTTTTTTTGGGTCACACCCGCAAAGCTCAGGGGTTACTCCTGGCTCCGCACTCAGGAATTACTCCCTGGTGGTGCTCCTGGGACCATATGGATTGCCAGGGATCGAACCCGGGTGCAAGGCAAACGCCCCACCGGCTGGGCTATCTCTCCGGCCCCATCCAGCAGAGTTTTAAAAGGCTTTACTCTCACAGGTTCTGGTGAGAGGAACCTCACCAGTTACCTCAACAATAGGAAAACCCTGGACTTTGGATTCCTGGCTGGACCTGGCCATGTGTAGGTTTAGAACCCTAGGCTGGGGCCAGAGCCATGGCCCAGCGGGTAGGGCATTTGCTTTGCACGTGGCTGGCCCATGCCGGCCTGGGTTCGATCCCCGGCATCCCATATGGTCCCCTGAGCACCGCCAGGAGTAATTCCTGAGTGCACAGCCAGGAGTAACACCTGAGCATTGCTGGGTGTGACCCAAAAAAAAAAACCACCTAGGCCAAGATTGCTGCTACCACGTGTTAAGGCCCAACAGGGAAGAAAGGAGGGAGAGCATAGGGAGAAGGCAAAAAGACAAAAGGCAAAGAGAAAAAGAGCTAGAAGAAAAGCGTAAATCCCTCCTCCCTCCTTTCCTCCCTTCCTCCCTCCCTCCCTTCCCCTCTTCCCTCCCTCCCTTCCTCCTTCCCTCCCTCTTCCCTCCCTCCATCCCTCTTTCCTCCCTCCCTCCTCCCTCAGAGGTGAGTAGATTTCCATGGGTGGCTTATGTGAGGCAGAGAGGAGAGATGTTCATTTTCTCCTGACCCACCTCTGCCACCACCGCTGGGAAGGCCAGGACTAATAGCCTGCGCTGAGCCCCTGCACGACTCCGGCCCAGAGCTCCCCCAGCCCCACAGGGTGCTGTCAATCTACACCTGACATCTACTTTGTTGATCCCCACCACCCCGATTTCTCGGGGAGCCATGGGCTCAGGCTGAAGTGAGGATTTGCTCTGCAGGAAAGGATAGACCTTACCTAGGCCTTCCATATCCTTGTCTTCCTCACAGAAAGGAATTTCAGGAGGAGACAGTGAAGTAGAAACAGATTTTATTGGGAGACTTTTGGGAAGGAGGGAGAGAAAAAGGGACAGAGTAACATTTGCAAGAGAATGCAGGTGAGGTGGAGCAACGGTGCCTTGGGAGAGCGCTTACCTTGCATGCATGGGTCAGGATTCCTGGCACTTCATGTGGTCCCCAGCACCACCACGAATAATTCCTGAATACAGCGCCAGGAGTAACCACTGAGCATTGCCAGGTGTGGTGCAAAGAGGGGGAAGAGAAGAGAGACAGGAGAGAAAGCAGGTTTCTCCAAAGGTGAAGAGCCCCAGTAGACATCTCAGGAGGGGAGACGGGTGACACAGGTGCTCGGCCACATGGCACAAGCACCACCTGGGCTCGGGCAGCGATGTGCCTTCCTTTGTTCAAGGTGGCTTTTCTAGGGTTTTGCCCAAGATGCCCCACATGGAGCCTCTACCCAGGTAAGCGTCTGAGGGGGTTGCCTAGGGGTAGACTTGGGAGCGGTCAATGGCTCTGTGAAGTTTTTTCCAGGAACCTTCGTTCCTGCAGGAGCTTCTCTGGGACCGGGGCATAGCCTTTCCTGGGTCTGTGCCTGGTGAAGTCTTAGCAGGCGCCTGTGTCTGCAGAGTGGGCTCTTGGCAGCCTGGGGCTACTGGTTTATTACTTACCAGGAATTCCATTGCCACGGGGCTCTTTCCTATCTACACCACTTCCTTTCTTCCTTTCTTTTTCTTTTTCTGTTTCCATATCCCCCCCCACCCCCATACCATGGTTTACAAAGTTGTTTATAGTGGAGTTGTTAAGGGCATTCAGTGTTCGGGCACCAATCTCCCCATCAGAGAGATGTCCCTCCACTATTGTCCCCATTTTCCTACCAGCACCTAAGTCTGGCTTAAATGATAAAATACATTTTTTTGGTTAATTAAATATATTATTTTTATTTATTTTTTTATTAAACATTTTATTATACCACCGTGAGATATACAATTACAACGTTGTTCATGTTTGGAGGTTTCGGTCATACAGTATTCCAGCACCCTGCCCTCCACCAGTGCCCATTTCCCACCACCAATGTCCCCAATTCCCTCCCCTCCCATAGCCTGCCTAAATGGCAGGTTCTTTATCTCTTTTCTCTCTCCCCTCTCTCTCTTTTCCTTCTCTTACACATTGTGGGTTGCACTACATACACTTAGAAGCCATCATGTGCATTTTTTTTGCCTGTATTTAATACTCAGTTCTAGGTTGGTATCAGCCCTTTCGTTCACAGCCTGAAAACTGCTGTGCCTAGACTTTGTGTCGCTTTGCTGTCTCTGCAGTTGTGAGGCAGTAGAGTTGGCTGTTCGGCGTGGCAGTAGCTGGGGATTGTGGGTGCTGCTGGGGGACTCAGGCAGGGTGGGAATTTGGCCCAGCCCACACCTGAGGGCACCCCAGAGTTTCCATTTGAGAGACTGATGTACCCATGAATTTCAGTGACTTGGTTTGCATTTCTTCTGAGAGTTAGTTGTGAATCCAATATTGCTATTTACTTGAAGGCACTTAAAAATTTTTTATATTATACTACCATGACATATACAATTACAAAGCTGTTCATGATTGGGTTCATGAACATGGTTGGGTCATACTTTGTTCCAGCACCCATCTCTCCAGCAGTGTACATTTCCTACCACCAGTGTCCCTGATTCCCTCTCCCCCTTCCCAAGCCTGGCTCTATGCCTCCCACAGCTTTTCTCTCCTCCTCTCTCTCTCTCTCTCTCTCTCTCTCTCTCTCTCTCTCTCTCTCTCTCTCTCCTCCCCTTCTCTCTTACTCCTTCCTCTCTTCCTCTCCTCCCCCTTCTCTTACACATTGTGGCTTGTAATACATTTAGGCGGTATCATGTATATCCCTTTGCCTTTGTTCAATGCCCAGTTTCCAACAATTAATAACACGCTGGTCCCTTCTCTATCTTACCTAGCCTCTGACTCCCACACGTGTAGTAGATTCCAACCATTGACAAGTCCTCCTGGTTCATGTTTTGCCTGGGTTTGACTATTAGTCTCATACTACTTTTGAAAGCACTTTTGCAATTCATCTTTGTTTTTTTGCTTTTTTGGGTTACATCTGGTGATGCTCAAGGCTTACTCCTGGCTCTACACTCAGGATTTCCTCCTGGTGGTGCTTGGGGCACCATAGGGGATGCTGGGATTGAACCTGATGGGCCCGCATGCAAGGCAAACGCCTTACCCGCTGTGCTATTGTTCTGGCCCCTATAATTCATCTTTTTATTTTGTCCCACTTAGCAATGTTCAGGGGTTACTTCTGACTCTACACTAAGGAATTACTCCTGGCGGTGCTCAGGGGACCATACGGATTACTGGAATAGATCCCAGTCGACTGTGTGCAAGGCAAACACCCTACCTGCAGTGCTATCACTCTGGTGCCTGTAATTCACCTCAAGTATTCTCCCAGAAATTCTCTGCTAAACCCCTAGTTTTATGTCTCTATTACATTTGTGTACTCCAGTGCAAATGGAGCAAATCGATGATCTACGGGAAGACAGTGATACAGTGAGTATTCCAGTGCACTGGTCTCTGTATATATTGAAACAAAGAATTTTTGTGGCTTTATTCTAGGAATTTTCCCCTCTTTTCATTTATTTGCAAATTCTTTACAAGAATTTTTTTTATCTTTATTTTCAAAGTAGTGCTTTATTTTGGGAGGCGGGGGTGGTGGGAGTTCACACTGGTGTTACTCAGGGGATCAGTCTGGGCAGGCTCAGGGTGCCATATGTGGAGCGAGGTTTGAACCCGGTCAGATGTGTGCTAGGCAAATGCCTCCCTACCTGCTGTACTGTATCACTGGCCCCAGAGCAATACTTTTTTTTTCCTTTTGAGTTATACCTGATGATGCTCAGGGTTACTCTTGGGTCTACACTGAGGAATTACTCTTGGTGGTGCCTGGGGGACCTTATGGGATGCTGGGGATCGACCCCGGTTCGACCACATGCAAGGCAAATGCCCTACCCACAGAACTATTAATAGCTCTGGCCCAATGCTTGCTTGTTGCTTGCTTGCTTGCTTGCTTGCTTGCTTGCTTACTTGCTCCCTTCCTCCCTCCGTCCCTCCCCTCCCTCCCTCCCCCTCAGTGATGAGCCAACACAATTACCAGCACAGGTTTCTGTAGTTGTTTTTCCTCAGAGGTGCTAGGAGGCCTGGGACTGACCCCAGCAATGCGCCACTCTTTGAGTGGGCCTGTCCCTGTGCTACTGGGGCTTTGAATTCAGTCTTTCCACATACCACACAAATGCGCTTTTACCATCTGAGCTCTCAGTGGCTCCCAGAACTGTGTCTTAGTGATAGGCAGGGGTGGGAGTGGGAAGGAAACTGGGGGACCGGTGGAGAGTTGATGCTGGTGACCGGGATTAGCTTTGAACATTGTGCCTGAAATTCAGTCATGAATCACTTTGTAAATTAGGTACCTTAAAATCAGTCGCTCAGGGCCAGAGCAGTAGTACAGCAACTAGGGCATTTGCTTTGCATAAATCTGATGTGGGTTCGATCTCGAGCATCTCATGATTATCTGAGCCCCGCCAGGAGTAATTCCCAAGAGCAGAGCCAGTGGTAAGCCCTAAGCATTGCTTGGTGTGGCCCAAACTCCCCACCCCCATCAGCCAGTAAAGTTAAAAAGCAAAAACTTTGTTTCTAGGTAGGAAGATAACACATTAAATAGATCATACTCTTTTGCTTATTCATGGCGGTTCTTTGCAACAGAATTTTTTTTCTTGAAATTCACCATCTTGTAGCAATTTTACCAGTGTCACATGACATTTATTGTTAAAATTATGCTGATTTGTCAACTCGGATAGACAGGCTGTTTCAGCATCGTGGGATCAACTTGTTGACTAATGTGCCGACTGTACTAGGTTCTTCTAACCCACGCTTCTTCCTCTCCCTTCCCCTTTCCTGGGTAGTAACCTCTGCTGACAGCTAGCTTCCTCTTCCTTTTCATGGCATGTGACTGTTTTGTTTGCTTTTTGTTTGTTTTTGGGAGCATTCCTGGCAAAGGGGACCAACGTGACCCCGCAGATCAAGCCTGGTCAAGGAGGGCGATATGAGACCTCACCCTGTCAGGCCCAGCAAGACTCTTGGCCACACCCAGCTGTGCTCAGGGCTCTGCTTTCTGGGGCCACTCTGGGTGGTCTCAGGGCTCCAGGGGTTGAACCTGGTTGACCA
>JAJIBD010020058.1:0-15768 GCA_021461705.1 Cryptotis parvus | reverse complement strand
TTTAAAGAATATATCTTTGGTCTGGAAGGAAGACAGAAAGAGAGCAATAAAAATGAAAACAACTACAACCATCAAACTTGCTTTAATACGTTGACTTCTATTTGGGGGACAGCTTTCATGGAATTCTTGGAAAAGTTTTTATAAACAGTTCTCATAATATCAAAAACTTGAGATCCTAATAATTAATGTTTAAGATCCAATCATTCATCAACAGGAATCTTTATTCTCCCTTTTTTAAACTGTGTTTTTCTCGTAAAGACATGTTTGTTTATAGACTATGTTTATTAATAGAAATAAATACATGGTAATACTTCGTGTTTTGGCAAGTCAGTTTACATGTAATCAGACATTTACCACTTACCAAATATACAAAGTTTATGAAAACAGCCAGCCAATGCAATCTCTATAATCTTATCATAAGCTAAAGCACTAAGACTGGTTGGCTCTCTAGGGTCATTATATAGTTCTTTAGTATGAAGATTTGATTTCTGTATCTTCTAAGTCCTGGTACATTTTACATTTCCCATGACTGAATCAACCATGTGACTTTGCTAAATCTAGAAATTCTATCACTGATATAAAACATCTATATAGAAGGGATCATTATAGATAGATTTTATTCTGTATGATGGACTTGGTAGTAAATAAAGTAACTACCTTGTCTAATTTTAAGATTGTAAAAATGTAACCTTTAAAATGTTAAAATTATATAAATTCTCATAGAAAGAGTAATATTATTTTTATGAGAAATATTATTCCATCACATATAAAGGATGGAACCCGCAATATGATATGAGAAAAACTGGTTCAAAAACAAAGGTACAAAAATTAAAAAATGCTGAATTGCTATGGTAGATACAATTTAATAAAATTGTATATCTACAAAATTATAGTAGATATCATTTTTGTTCTATTATATACTATAATTTTAGACAATGAGCATAATTTGAGTTATCTTTATATGTCTCTGGACAAAGAAGTCATGTCTGATTAATTTCTATAATTTGATTTTCTAAGTATTTTATATACAAAGTCCTTCAGATCTTTATATACAAAGATCTACTAAAAATTATTATCTCTATTAAAACTATGTCTTAAAGAGATATAAGCTAAAGTTATATTATTAAGTATAATTTAATGATAGAAACCATAAGGAGATAAACCATTGAACATGTTTATAGCCTTACAAGGCCATTTCTTTTTCCCCATTCAAGTTTAGCTATATTTTCTTCATAACACAGAAGGATTCTAAATAAAAAATGAACACATTTGTATCTTTTCATAGTAGGTAGGAGAGTTGGCGCATGTCCAGTCCACTACATGTATAAGGCCGCCAAATCATGCACTGACTCTTTATCATGACAGGTCAGACATACATGCATGTTGTCAGCTGCTTGTGGCCATTTGCCTGTATTGAATAGCTCGAGAACGATGGCAGAAAAGTTTACACACCCCTGATGTAAACTTTTCACTACATTGAAATACAAGATTACACAAGAAATATCTCTAAGTTTAGCTTATGATAAAAGAGAGAAATTCTATAAGGAAAAAGTAAAATTGAAAGATAAGAGTATATGAACTGCATTTATAGAGAATCATGATAGTTTTTTTAATGTTTTGAAGGAATGGCTGGTCACAGAAAATCTTAAAATTCATACAAACCTTTTTCGGTTCTCATGCACTATTTTATGGATCAGTAATAACTACCATCTTTTCTCCATACATGAAGGAGTATACCAAACTTCCTTTGGGCAGTGGGTACTTTTGATTAAAGTGGGTATTTAAGATCAGAATAAATAGTTCTCACACTAAATCCTGTTTGTACCCATCTCTATTTTCCAGCCATTTTTTAATACATAAAGGAATACATTTTAATTACAGAAACTTTCATCTCCAATGAATTGCCTTTGGTCAGCTTCAGAATATAGTTTTTCATCTACCAGAAGAAGGCACAGCTACTAAATTATCTCTGTTGCTTAAAATGACTAAGGACTGAATTCTTTGATCCGATCTTCTAACATTGTATCTATATCATTTAAAAATCAAGAATAATTTACTTGGAAGGAGGGTCTTCCCTGGCAAAGAAACAAGTTGCATACTCTTCTAATCAAAGCTGGAAAAGAGTGAGCTTGCAAGAAGGGGGTGGGGGGGGCAGGGGATGGCATCAGAGCTAGGGTGATGTAATAGCCCATACTGAACTGAAAAACTGAAAAAGCAGTTTTTCAGGAAACACATACTCATTAGGGGGAAAAGTGAGCATGCGCAATTAAGGACCATATAAAACACATACATCGTAGATACAGAAATGTGCATAAACTGCCCTTAGTTGAGTGGTAGTATGGTAATGAAGAGAAAGGTGATTGAGGGTTAAAAAATTTGGCCTCTCAGCACAGTTGTAGCCACCGTCTGTCTAACACCTGGGGTCTTCATCAGCTCAAAAATATTCTTAAGGTTGTGTCTTCAGAGTCAAAAGGATGTAACGAGAAGCTTTCTGCCAGGCAACAGTCATCAGGATCTGTAAAATTCAGGTCACAGTCCAGTCTGTTTTAGCTTTCCCTATTCCAGAGTTATAAATTTTCAGGGGAAAAAAGAAAAGAGAAAATCATGAAACCCTTTAATTGTTAGTTTATACTGATCAGAGTGGGCATTCTAGAAACATTATTTAGAATAAATGAAATCATTTGTTAATGATGAAAACATCTGGAGAATTATTTGTAACATTTGAGAAATATTTGGACATTCAAGTTTTTTGATTACTTTCTGTTTTTGTCACTTTAATATCTACTTAAACTTTTAAGTATAGTAGTCACTAAATGATTATTGACTCACTAAAAGTCAAGTTTAGGAATATTTTAAAATGGACTTGGTATAAGAGTGATGCTTACATTTATATACACATGAAAAACTACAAAATTTGTTCTCAACTACTTCATTTATGAGCCCTATTGAGAGTTGTTTAGATATACCTCTCCTGATTCTTTTCTGGGGGTGTGTGCAGATGGTCATTCAGGGGGCACTTTAAAGAAGAAGTTTGATTTTTTAAAAAGATATACAATTATCCCACATAAAGTAGTGGCCATATCAAAACATTTTGGAGATTTTTTTTTATTTAAGCATTTTATTTTCCTTCTATTTTATTTTATTTTTATTTTTTAATTATTTTAGCACTGCGAGATAGACATTTACAAAGCTGTTCATGACTAGGTCTCAGTCATACAATATTTCAGCACCCATCCCTCCACCAGTGCCATTTTCCACCACTAATGTCCCCAGATGCTCTCTCTACCACTTTTCTTCTATTCTCTCTCATTCTCTCTCCCTTCTTTTACACATTGTGACTTGCCATACATACGTTTAGGAATTATCATGTGTATCCCTTTGCCTGTATTCAATGTTCAGTTCTAGTCTGGCTTACCATTTCCAACAATTAGTAGTACGCTAGTATATATTTATATCCTACAAATGAATGCAGTTGTATTTTACTTCATGAAGTTGTAATGGCTATTAAATTATATGATGCATGGAATGTGCTTGGGACAGTGGAGCAATATAAATAGAATCAATGCCAAGTAGTTTATTATTCTGTTTTAATTTGGTTCAGATTTTGCTATTTGTGTTATCTTCCTTAGCTGAAAATAAATTTTCAATTAAAATAGTTTTTAACTTTAGAAAAACTGAAGTTCTGCTAGAACTGAGAAGTGAGTAGTGATTTGAGGGCAAAAGTTGGCATTCTAGTTGAATTTTTTAAGTTTAGAAAATGAGGGGCTCAGGGCCAATTCCTGGCTCTGTGCTCTGAATTGCCCCCTGAATGCACAGGGGCACCTACGTGTTGTTGAGGATCGAATTGGTGTGGAATACGGCTAAGGCAAGTGCGAACTGTACTGTTTTTCTGGCCCCTTTATCTTCTTTTTTTTTTATTTTTAGCATGATAGTGTCCTAATTATTTCACCTAAATGATATTCACGTTTGTTGAAAAACATTGATCTGTAGTATGGGAATTTTATTCCTAGGCAATACTATTAAAATAAAAATCATTGCTGGCCTATCTTCCTTCTTCTCACCTTTTTATCTAATCTTTAAGAAAACCCTGCTTATTATAACTGCTAAACATTAATTTTCACTAGTCACTTGTCATTGTCACTTACTCTCTGCAACTCTGTCCCTGCTAAAGTAGCTTTCACACCGGTTAGAATTTGAATAGATGGCTGTAGCTTATAGTAGTTGGGGTGTAGTTTCCATAATCCTTCCAGGTTAAGTACCAAGTCATACAAAGCTGACCTTGTTGTTCAGCTGCTTTAAAACTTTGTTGCGCATCCTGATTAATTCACAGAGTAAAAACCATGTTTTACATAGAAAAGCCTTCAGTACCCGACCCCAATAACCGTGCCAGTAACACTGCATGTTACTCCAGGTAAAACTGCACTGCCCTGTCTCAGATGCATAAAAACCTTCTCAATGCTGTATGGTAACTTGCAGTTCCTAATGGAGGACCTCTCACATTGTATTTACCTATAATTCTGATGAAGACTTGAATCAAAAATAATATCCCACACCACTTCCCTTAATAAGGCTCTGAAATTTCCCACTCCTTGGACTACCTAGCATTCACTTAACATCACTCCTATCTTGCCTATAATGCTGAAATAATTTGCCATAAGAACCACTTGAAATATGGATAGTATGGTTGAGCAATTGATTATTTTTATTTTATTAAAATGAAATAACCACATGTGGCTAATGATGTTGTATAGAACACTATAACCCTAGACTTTTATGAAAACGAGATATGTGTTATACTGCTCCACCTTAAGGAATTATATTGCTCCACCAGCAGCTTAATATCTTTTTTATCCTCCATTTCTGTGGCTAAAAGCACAGCATTTAATTATAAACAATTTTAATTGAGGAGTATTAATGTTATAAGCATAAAACAGCGGTTATTTTCATTTTGCAAAATATCATTTTTACTATTTTCTTGAATGATTTACTTTGGCATATATACTGAAGTCACATTATGTAATAATAACAAGCCCAGGCCTGTCTAGTCAGCTAAAACATGCTTTTCTCTATGGGCCTTTTTAACCACTATGAAAAATTGATTACACTTCATTTGATCTCAGGTTTGTACTATCAGAGGCTTCATGTATTTCTGAACATTATTGGTGGCTTTATAAAACAAGGAGAACGCATAAAAGCTGTGAATAATTTTCAAGCTCCAACCATAATTTCAATATTTTCAAATATAACTGACAAAATAATTATCCCAGAAATTGTCCTAACTAAATGATTTGTGAAACTATGATTGTCCCATTTAAATGACAGAGTGGTCAATCAGGACAGAAATATGATTCTCTGAGGTTTGGCCCTATTAACAGGTTCTTTATATTATTACCCACTTTTCCACTGGCATATATACAGCTGTGTATTTTGGGTGCATGGGAAAAGTGTCACGGCATTAGCCACAAGATCGCTAAAGTTAATGTAGGGAGTGCAGCAATGGGTTAAGAGTGCAGATTCTGGGTAATAATTGTCTGATATGCTGCCAAAATGCACTGTCATACCGGTTGTGTGATGAAAAATGTCAAATTACTCACTCCGTACACCAGTTTCCCTAATCTAAAAATGGCGATATAATTGGATCTACAGTGCTGATCTGGACTGAGCCTCAGTAAGAAGCCTCATAATCTCAACTTTACAAAATCAAAACGATTATAACTTGCAAGCACTGCATGCCCTGCCTTACTGGCTAAAAACTCTGATCCACTTTGCTCTTACTCAAGACACAGAAATTATGCTCGACTAGGACCAGTCACTATACCATAGGGTAAGGATCTCAGGCACATTATTTTCAGCAACTACATTAACCCAGAAATGACCTACACCACTTCCCTTCATAAATCATTGGCCAACAAGTGCAATCTTAGCATTTGCACAAGAGGGAGTCTGAAATATTCCTTGACGAGATACTAATGATTACCACAATCATTATACTATCTTATGTACTAAACAGTCATTTTACACAAATTACTTAGAGCAGAACTTGAGGTAAGTTATTATTTACTAATTAAAGAGCAAGTGCATGAAGTATGAAAATAGATGAATCAAATTTCATGTCAAATGTTTTGGGACTCCAAATCTGCTCAGGCTAACTTATCTAAAAGCATGACAGCTCACTCAGAGGGTTAAATTTGTTTTATTCCTTGCTTCAAGTATATAGATTTTTTTTTAGGATGTGTTGTTTATAACTTTCTGGAAGAGGATTGGTCACTTATTATTTGTATTTTCATCAAGAATTGGTTGAGGATTAGTTGTATATAGAAACGATACTAAGTGGTAGAAATATAGTGATAAGACAAAACAAATGTCTTTGTCTTCATGTGATTTGGGTGGGGGGGTCCTAGGGATCAAACCCAGGATGTCATATGTGAGAGACCACCACTGTGCAATATCCCAATATGTCTTCATGTGATTTTTAACACTAAATGTAGCACATCTAGACACTTAGAATTGTGATAAATGCTGTCAATAATTTTCATATAGATTATAGATAGAATTAATGATAATTTTGTAGGAATTTTGCAAATCTTTATAATGGTTCATTAGCTATATACACATTCAAGTTTCAAATACCTCAAGTATTTTGCTCTGGAATTCTACCAGAAGTAGAGATTATTAAGATATAACCTCACTTCAAGGAGTTCATCGTCTTCCTCAGAAATGTCTACAAAAGAAGTAATTGGGGTCTGAGTGATATTCCAGCGGGTTGGGTGTTGAACTTGCATGCAGCCATCCCTGGTTCGATTTTCGGTATTCCATATGCCTGAGCACATCCAGTAGTACTCCTGAGCACAGCAAGGAGTAATACCTGAGTGCAGAGCCAGGAGTAACCCCTGAGCATCACCGGGTGTGACCCAAAACAAAGATAATAAATAATCATAACATGAAATAATAAATACTCTGAAATAAACTAGGGAGAATAGTATAATGAGTTGATATGCAAAGTCGCTCAAAAGTGTGTTGCTGGTGATGATGAAGTTTTACACAATAATTTTGTACACCAAAGCCATAAGTTACGTAGCCATAAAACTATTGTAACCATTTCCCTAAATTATGGTAATATTTTACTTTTTTTTTTTTTTTTTCCTTTTTGGGTCACACCCAGAGACGGCTCAGGAGTTACTCCTGGCTCTGCACTCAGGAATTACTCCTGGCGTTGCTCAGGGGACCATATGGGATGCAGGGGATCGAACCCAGGCGGCATGGGCCAGCCGGCGTGCAAGGCAAACGCCCTACCCGCTGGGCTATCGCTCCGGCCCCTATTATGGTAATATTTTAAAAGCATGTCTCTACCACAGTCTAGAGGAATAAAAAAAGAATATACAGATGATTCAATACAAGTCAGTGTAATTTATTATATCAGAAAAATAATGAGCAAATCACATACCATCTAGATGGCATCTAGATACAGAAGAATAATAGTACTGCATGATAAAAAAATCAGTGGACTTAAAGGGAACTTTAATTTAAATATATATCATAGTTGATGAAAGAAGAATACAAAATGTTACTATCTTTGATATCAAAAGCAAGAGAAGAAAAGGTGCTGCATTTGTTCAACATTGCATTAGAGATTCAAGTCAGGTCAATAAGTTAAGAAAATAATATCCAGACTGATGAGGCCAAAGTGATACGGCAGTGGAGAAGGTGTTTGCCTTACACTCTGCAAATCCCAGGTTCTATGCCCAGTATTTCATACGGTTCCCTGAGCACCACCAGAAATAATTTTGGAGTCGAGAGTCAGGACTAATTCCTGAGTATCACTCTGTGTGACCCCAAAACATACAGAAAAACAAAAAGAATATTCAGACTGAAAACAAAGAATTAATACTATTTTACTGAGTAACTATGAGTAAAATGAACTAAAAGTATGATATAAATCAATAAAAACCAATTCAATTTTTATATATTAGCAAAGAACTACCTACACAAAAGTAATCAAGAAAGTAAAAAGACTTAAAATAGCATGTAAAGAATAAAATGTTAGGATAAATTTAGTAAAAATAGTGCCAAATTTGAATCAGAAAGAAAAGAAGACCTAAATAAAATATTATATAGCCTACATTCCCAGATTAAAAAATACTATTTTGAAAATAGTACCAATGCTCCTTTTTCTGACCTATATATCCAATGCTTTGCCTATCAAAATCAAGGTGATGTCTGAATAGAAATTGACAAGCTGAGCTAAAATTCATGTTTTAGTTCATAAGACACAGAATAGTCAAGACAGACATGGGGAAAAGATCAAAGTAAAAAAAAAGTACATTCTGCAATTTCAAAAATTAAAGGCTACAGAAAATAAGACAATGAGGTACTGCTATAATGGAAGACATATAAGTCAATGGAATAAAATTAAGAGCTCAGAAATAAATGTTCATACTTATGGTTAATTTTAAGTAATTTATTAAGATAATTTAACGCAGGGAGATAGTTGTCTCAATAACTAATCTGTGAAATTACATGCCTACTGTGAAATAATGAAACTGAACTGTTACCACAAAATTTTATGCCTCAAAAATATATACAATACCTAAATATGAAAACTAAAAGTAACAAATCCTTAGAATAAAATTCAAGTATAAATCTAAATTTTTTGTATTTGGGAATCATTCAGAATCATAGGCAACAAAAATATTTGCAAAATTTGTATTATAAATACATGTGAGATTTCAAAAAGGCCTGATAAGTAAAGTCTAATTTCTTAAAGGAGATAAAAATGAACGATGAAATAATATGAAGGAAACATATATTTTTCTAATTTGATAAAAATCATACAACAATAGATTCAACAAACTGAATTCTAAACATACAAAAAAAGAAACCTTCAAAATGTCACAGAAAAAATATTTTTTAAATACTCATAATGGAAAATATGTTTAAAATAATCATGGAGGACAAATTATGTTCGGTTGAAAGATAAGATTGGCAGCAGATTTCTTGAAAACGATGCAAGCAGACAACAGTGGAGCAACGTCTCTCAAATAATTATTGAAGGTAAGTTGTCACCAAAAATTATACATGCAAAGAAAATATATCTAAAAAATAAAATTGAAATCAAGACTCAGACATAAAACAGATAAAAGAACTCATCACTAACAAACTGTTCAAATGTTAAGAGAAATCCGCTCAAAAATTATTCTGGTGGGGGCGGGGTGCCGGGGGCCCGCGCCCCCCCCCGGCCCGGGTCCGCTCCCCGCCCCCCCCACCCCCCCCCCCCCCCCGCCCCCGGGAGTCGCTGGGCCTGAGGGGGAGGAGAACCCCCGCTTGTTAAATTATTCTGGTTGATATCTGGAGTTCACAAGGACACAGAAGGCCTGGAAATGGGAAGCATGTGAGGAAAAGCAGGACAAATGTTGCAAGGTGCTCAGGTGGGTCTCAGGGAAGTGCTAGACAAAGATTTTACAATTGAAGATGAGGAAATCTGGAGGCTGATAGATCACTACTTTATTATGGGAGAGATGTTTCCCTGTCGCTAAATTATAAGGGAGTGCTACTCAGGAAAGTAAATATGGACTCATTTGTGTTCATACAGACTTTGAATTAAGTGAAAGTCTCATAGTTAGAAATCAGATAGTCTCATTTCTGGATTCAGGCATTCAGAACTTGAATGCTAGCTTTGCTACTTGTTACTCATGTGATTCATTTCATTACACTACTTAATTCATAAATGTAACAGAAATAAAATTCATTTTGTAAGTGGATTGTAATTTACTCTAGAAGCAGTAGATTAAAGCAGTGTTTCCTAATCATTTGATCCCATTACTTTTTACCAAAGAATCTTTTATAAGCATTTTCCTAACCGATAGCTCATGTAACAATGAAGTTATCTCTGTATCTGTCTTTCTATTGTAGCCACGAGAGGGCCACAAATCTTGGAAAGTTTGTGTCTTTTTGTTTGTTTGCTAATTTCATTTCCAATAATTAGATTTTACATATCTTAGAAATAATAGTATCCTCTGCACCCCAATAGGAGAATGAACTTATGGAAAATGGGCATGGGTTCATTATACTTCAGGTGAAATAAAGTAGGTTTCAAATGTTCTTACTAAGGAGATGCCTGAATCATCAAAAATTTTAAAATGGGGACAACCCTGAAGAAAAAGTGACTAAAATAACTAAAACTAACCAAACGACAAAAAGAACTACAACATCGTGGTACCATTATCATATGGTTATAGTTATGCATACATTTAAATATGGATCTGCTTATTATAATGTGTTAACAAATATTACATCTGAAAATTCTAGACAATAACTGAAGACTATTTCAAAGGTGAGTTTGAATGACAAAACAGACCACAGGAAACTTAGCTCTTATAAGCACGTTTTTTATTTTTTCCTTCAGTCTCCCAACAAAGCCTGTATCATAATTCATTTAATAAAAAGGTTTTATGATTATTTATTACAAGTGACAATTAAGAAAAAAAACTATCTGTTCCAATAACTCAGCTAATGATCAATTTCCCAATAAGTAATAATGCCATGAATATCTTTACATAAAAATATTCACAACATCCATATTTAGAGCAGCAAAATTTGACAAAAGTCCATACAGTCTTAGCTATCAACTGAAAAATGGTAATTTCCTACTTCAAAAATTAATCTGTGCATAGACTTCATGGCAAACCACAGTTTTCAAACAATATAAGATTTAATCTAATGAGTTACTGTGGTCAAAATGTGCAAGCTTACAGTTACAAGCTAGGAACTACTGGGATTTAATATATGACCTGTTGACTACAGTTAGCAATACAGTATTATAAACTCTAAGGTAGCTAAGAACGTAGATCCATGTACATTTTAATTACAAGAGAAAATTTTCCTTGACCAGGGATGCGGTACAAGTGCAAACATATAAGAAGACTCAGATTCAATCACAAGTAGCTCTTGCCTCAATTTACCAGCACCCCCAGGCGACGCCTGCTGCTTCTTTCTTTTCTTTTTCTTTCTTTCTTTCTTTCTTTCTTTCTTTCTTTCTTTCTTTCTTTCTTTCTTTCTTTCTTTCTTTCTTTCTTTCTTTCTTTCTTTCTTTCTTTCTTTCTTTCTTTCTTTCTTTCTTTCTTCCTTCCTTCCTTCCTTCCTTCCTTCCTTCCTTCCTTCCTTCCTTCCTTCCTTCCTTCCTTCCTTCCTTCCTTCCTTCCTTCTTCTTCTTCTTCCTTCCTCTTCTTCTTCTTCTTCTTCTTCTTCTTCTTCTTCTTCTTCTTCTTCTTCTTCTTCTTCTTCTTCTTCTTCTTCTTCTTCTTCTTCTTCTTCTTCTTCTTCTTCTGCTTCTGCTTCTGCTTCTGCTTCTGCTTCTGCTTCGGTCTGCTTCTGCCTCTACTTCTTCTGCTTCTCTGCTTTTTCTGATTCTTCTGCTTCTTCTGCTTCTGCTTCTGCTTCTTCTGCTTCTTCTTCTGCTTCTGCTTCTTCTTCTTCTGCTTCTTCTTCTGCTTCTTCTGCTTCTTCTTCTGCTTCTGCTTCTGCTGCTTCTGCTTCTTCTTCTGCTTCTTCTGCTTCTTCTTCTGCTTCTTCTGCTTCTTCTTCTTCTGCTTCTTCTGCTTCTTCTTCTTCTTCTGCTTCTTCTTCTGCTTCTGCTTCTGTTGCTTCTGCTTCTTCTTCTGCTTCTGCTTCTGCTTCTGCTGCTGCTGCTGCTTCTGCTTTTGCTTCTGCTTTTGCTTCTTCTTCTTCTTCTTCTTTCTTCTTCTTCTTCTTCTTCTTCTTCTTCTTCTTCTTCTTCTTCTTCTTCTTCTGCTGCTGCTGCTGCTGCTGCTGCTGCTGCTGCTGCTGCTGCTGCTTCTGCTTCTGCTTCTGCTCCTCCTCCACCTCCTCCTCCTCCTCTTCCTTGTCCTTCTCCTCCACCTCCTCCTCCTCCTCTTCCTTGTCCTTCTCCTCCACCTCCTCCTCCTTTTCTCCATTTTCCACATCCAGACTTCCTTCTCGTCAGAACTCCACCCAGCAGACCAGCCTATCATAGCCAGGCTCGCGCGGCCTCTTGCACTGTGTGGTTCATCAATAAATATTGGATTTAGAAATGACTACAAGAGTATGCTACCCGCATGGCAGAGCCTGGCAAGCTACCTGTGTTGTATTTGATATGCCAAATACCAGTAACAATTATAGACCTCATTCCCATTACCTGATGGAATGGTTTGAGGCTCTTTATGTTCCTGGAGCAAGCAGGTGCCCTTGGGCTCTACTTGCATGAGACAGGACATATGGATTGTTACTGGTGCCCGCTCGAGCAAATCGATGGTTTACGGGAAGACAGTGATACAGTGATTATTATTATTATTTCCTTTTTGGGTCATATCCAGCAATGCTCAGAGTTACTCCTAGCTTGGCACTTAGGAATGATTCCTGGTGGTGTTGCTTTCTTTTTAGATCATCACCCATAACTTCTTTTTTTTTTGACGTTGTGAATAATATTGTGCTTGGAGTTGGGAGGCTGGTGAATAAATTCTGTGAAAAAATGTGTCTTCAGCCATCCTGTAGTTTTCAGTGAACTATGAATAATATCGTTATATGAAATACTGTCATTTTTCATTTGTTAGCTTTCAATCAGGGCTGGAGAGATAGCGCAACAGGTGGGTTATTTGCTTTGTATGTAGCTGACCCACGCGTTAAATCCCTGGCACCACATAGGTTTTCCCCAAGCCACCAGACTCTGTGCAGAGTCAAGAGTTACCCTGAGGTGTGGCCCAAAAACACAAAAGAAAGAAAGAAAGAAAGAAAGAAAGAAAGAGAGAGAGAGAGAGAGGAAGAAGAAGGAGAAAGAAGAAAGAAAAGAGGAGGGGGGGAGGGAGGGAGGGAGGGGAGGGAGGGAGGGAGGGAGGGAGGGAGGGAGGAAGGAAGGAAAGCAAGCTCAAATTCGTAATTTACAGTCACAGAACAGTAAAGAAACCCCATTCTTTCAATAGCTTGGCCCAAGATTACCTGTTGCTTTAAGATAAAGGGAAAGAAAAGAGACTGAATGAGAATAGCTAAAGGAAAATCAAAGCACATTCCTAAAAAAAGAAAAGAAAAAGAAAAAAAGAAAAGACAGTGAGCCCAATGTTGAGTAAGGATCTGCTTTTTTTTTTTTTTTTTGCTTTTTGGGTCACACCCGGCAATGCTCAGGGGTTTCTCCTGGCTCTGCACTCAGGAATTACTCCTGGCGGTGCTCGGGGACCATATGGGATGCTGGGGATCGAACCTGGGCCGGCATGGGCCGGTCGTGTGCAAGGCAAACGTCCTACCCACTAGGCTATCACTCCAGCCCCAGGATCTGCTTTTTATTATCCAAAATTCATGTTTATCCTGTGTGGGAGTGTTAAAACTTATACCTACAATGAAATAAGACTATTAACTTCACTTTCACAAGGAAAAATGAAAATGAATGGCACTGAAGATACGCTAGAACAAAGATTTTGTATATATGGATTAGTAGGAAAATGGCTGTCCTGTTTTGTTTAGCAAGTGGTTCTAGAAGTGTGGTTATATTATTCAAAATCTACATAATTTGGAAATCTGTTAAAAATGTTAGTAATAGAGCCAGGGGGCTAGTATAGGGGTTAAGGTGCATGCCAAGATTGCAGGCCACCAAGGTTTGAACGCTGCCACCAGATAGTCCCTGGAAGATGGGCAGGAGTGAGCCCTGAGCACCACTCTAATAGAAACAAAAGGAAAGGAAAGGAAAGGAAAGAAGAATAGAAGGGATATGAAGGGAAAAGAGGAGAAGGGAGTAGACAAGAAGAGATGAGTGGAGGGGGCGAGAAAAGAAAGGAAAAGGAAAGGAAGAGAATCATAAATATCTGCATTGTGTGCCTAGACTATGAGATTGGAGGATGAGGTTGAGCAATCTGCTTTTCGAGTATTGCAAATGGTTTTGTTTGCCACCCAAATCTTACAGATAGAGAACAAGATGCACATCAACCGGGAAACAGAAAACCAAGCCTGCTTCCTGTGCCTGAGAACGTTGCTCAAGATGTGGGACTTGGTCCAGTGGATGTGAGATTCTCACCAATTACATGAAACCTCTGCTCAACACAGAAAGAGTGGGAAGGAATTTAACTTTTCTAGAGGTCAAAGTAGAGAAGCAGAAGAAAGAAAAAATCACTCTTGCTAGAAAAATATTGACTTTATTTTCTTAGAGGAAATCTAAACCCATATTCACCAATAAAATTTCAATGACGAAGAGGACGGCCCAGTGTTCTGTTGGTTGATCTTTGCTTTTTTGATCAGGATTACGAAAGATGTGTCACAATACTGTATTAAACAAGACACAACAATGCTATCTTTTGCCATCCCTTCTAAAGCTTATTTAAATATCAAAACATATTTGAAAATTGTGAGATCTTCGAAGTTTGGCAGAAAGTCATTTCTTTACATTCTTTTTTTTTGGGGGTCATTGAGGAGGCCAAACCCAGAGAAGCTCAGGACTTACTCCTTGCTCAAGAGCACAGAGCAAGGTTCCCTAAGCAACAACAAATGTGGTATAGCTTAGGAAACAATAGGGGATGCTGAGGTTCAAAACCAGGTTGGTTGCATGCAAAACCCTGCCTGCTGTACTATCTCTTTGCTCCAGAAAGCTATTTCTTTTATCAGTAATTATTTTTAAAACAGAACAGGACAATAAAATGAAAAGAAGGTTTCTCATTCTGAGTACCTAGAAACCAGTATAAACACATATACCTTAAAATAAGCATTTAAGTCAATAATAGTATATTATTTCTTCATCAAATATTTGTTTCCTAATTGCATGAAGATTTATTTTGTGGTGAATAATAAGGTACTTAAAAACAATAAGGAGCTGGGGTCCCCATTCCCCTCTCTGACCCATCCCAGGGCCCTGGTGGCCCCACCCATGAACTGCCTCAGGGTGAGAGCTGCCATCTGGCTCTCCCTAGCTCAGCTGACCATGAGGCTCCCAGGAGGCAAGATGGGTTTTGGGGAGTGGGCCCATCATTTCTGCAGGGGCCTCGGAAGCAGTTGGATGAGACTCACTCACCGTAATGGCTGCCATTTTTGTGGTCTGGACCTGGTACATCAAACTAGTGGAACCAATCATGTTCTAGAATATATTACAATCTACAATGTGTAAGAAAGGGGAAGCGGGGCGGGAGCAACAGCCCAGCAGGTAGGGCGTGTGCCTTGCAGCGGCCGGCCCAGTGCCGGCCCGGGTTCGATCCCCGGCATCCCATATGGTCCCCCGAGCACCGCCAGGGAGTAATTCTGAGTGCAGAGTCAGGAGTAACCCCTGAGCGTCACCGGTGTGACCCAAAAAATAAAAAAAAAAAAAAGAAAGGGAAGCAAGAAGGAGAGAGAGAGAGAGAAAGGAGATAAAGAACCTGCCATGGAGGCAGGCTGGGGGAAGGGGAAGGAAGGTGGGGACATAGGTGATGGGAGATGGGCAGGGGTGCAGGGATGGGTGTTGGAACACTGTAGAACCAAAATTCAAACATGAACATCTTGTAATTGTATATGTATATTTTATTATACAGTGGCATAATAAAATATTTTTTTAACAATCCAAGGGGAAAGGGAAAATGTAAAAACATAAGGATTTGTTTTTGAAGACAACTTTACATTTAAAAGTGGAAAACACCAACTTTTAAAACAGAAAAATTTCACTCCATTTGATAATAGTTGAAATATAATCAACCAAACACAGATTGAAAATAGATACTAGGTAATTAAGTCAATAATAAAATTGTTTCTGTACTCAACTTTACAGTATTTTTGGTCATTATTTCA
>JAJIBD010020041.1:0-13603 GCA_021461705.1 Cryptotis parvus | reverse complement strand
TATTTTGCTTTTTTGGGTCACACCCGGCAATGCTCAGGGGTTACTCCTGGTTCTGCACTCAGGAATTACTCCCTGGCGGTGCTGGGGGGACCATATGGGATGCCAGGGATCGAACCCAGGCCGGCACAGGCCGGCTGCATGCAAGGCAAACGCCCTACCTGCTGGGCTATTGCTCCGGCCCGGGGTGGAAAGACTTTTTATGTAGTAAAGTATTTCCAGAATTATTGTTTCTCATAGATGATTTTCTAGAGTATTGACAAGCTTGATCCCTATTAGAAAACCCATGAAGGCAAATTAAAATTTGCCTTTTAAAATTTTTAAATTGAAATATGATCGATATATTGCATTGGATTAGTTTCAGATATACAGCTTAATGATTCAGTATTGAAAACTAATTGTAATAAATTTGTTAACCTTCAGTATTCACTATACATAACTGGAAAATAATTTTCTTTCTTTTATTTTTTTCTTTTTTTTGCTTTATGGGGTCACACCCGGCAATGCTCCTGGCTTTGCACTCGGGAATTACTCCTGAGAGTGATTGGGGTACCTTAGGGGATGCCCGGGATCAAACCCAGGTTGGCTTCATGGAAAGCAAATGCCCTATCCGCTGTACTATTGCTCTGGCCCAGAAAACATTTTTTTTTGGTTAGAATTTTTTTTGGGGGACCACACCTGCTGGTGCTCAGGGCGTACTCCTAGCTCTGCACTCAAAGATCTCTCCTGGCAGGGCTTGGGGCATCATATGTGATGCTGGAGAATAAACCTGGTTCCGCCATATGTACTCCATTGCCCTGTCCTTGTGATGAAAATTTTTTGTTTTTGTTTTTGGACCACACCTGGCGATATTCAGGAGTTAGTCCAATCAGGGCTCATATGTGATACCAGAGATTACATACCCAGGTCTGCCACACGCAATTGCCTTACCCACTGTACTATCACTCTGGCCCCAAGAGTATTTAAGAGCTGCTCTCTTAACAGTTTTCAGATATGCTGTATTAATTGTAGTAAATTAACACTGTGTTCTCCATGTTCTACATCATAGCCCCATGACTTATTTATCTTATAACTGGAGGTTTGTACCTTTTAACCATTTTCACCAATTTTGTTCACATTCCATTCCCACCTCTACCAACCACCATTTTGCTCTCTGTGTACTCAAGATTATTTGGGCTTTGTTTTTTAGATTTCACATATAAATGAGATCACTCAGTATTTGTGTATGATTTATTTCACTTGTGTTTTGTCCTGCTTTTTTGGGTCACACCTGGCAATGCTCAGGGGTTTCTCCTGGCTCTGCACTCAGAAATTACTCCTGGCGGTGCTCGGGGACCATATGGGATGCCGGGATCGAACCCGGGCCAGCACGGGCCGGCCGTGCAAGGCAAACGCCCCTACCCACTGGGCTATCGCTCCGGCCCTATTTCACTTGTTATGATGCCTTCATGTTCCATCCCTGTTGTTGCAAGTGACAAGATTTCCTTTTTCTTTCTTGGCTGAAAGATACTGTTTGGTAACTTTTTGATTTAAATATTAAACTCATGATGTTTGGGTGGTATTATCACATTGGTGAAAGTAGTAGTTCTAAAAATGTTTGTGGCATAGCACGGTGGGTAGGGTGTTTACCTTGCATGCAACTGACTCAGGTTCAATCCCTGGCATCCCATATTGTCCCCCAAACACCGACAGGAGTAATTTCTGAGTGCAGAGCCAGGAGTGACCCCGGTGATTGCTGGGTGTGATTTCCACCCCAAAAAAAAGACGTATTTGATAAGATGAATTTTCTCTTAGAAAAATAGATATTTGTCCTAGATAATCAAAAACACATGTCTTTTTCTTATTTCATAATTGTGGTTCTGCAGCCGAAGCTGTTACATCGTGTTGTGGAACAGTTGCAAAAGGTCCACTTTATTACAGATACTCTATCAAAGGGTGAAACAAAGTTCATGGTAAGTACTCCTTTGAATTAAGCATATCTGAAGAAACCTAGAGGACTCAGTAGCCATTCTGTTTGTGAACTCTTTGTAACTTAATCTGATAAGTAAGATACTCATGAGAGCATAGAAAAGACTAATTAACAGTATACTAGTCTTAGAATATTTTAGTAAGAAATTTTGGTTTTTGGAATCAGAGCGTTAGTACAATAGGTAGGGCACTTGTCTTGCTTCCCAAGAGTAATCAAGAATGCAGAGCCAGGAGTGAACCCTGAGTACCAGGTGTGGCCCAAAAAGACAAAAAACAAAAAGAAGTGCCAGAGCGATAGCACAGTGTGTAGGGGGTTTCCCTTGCATGCAGCCAACACGGGTTCGGTCCCCAACATCCCATATTGCCCCCTGAGCATTGCCAGGAGTGATTCCTGAATATAGAACCAGGTGTAACCCTGAGCATCGCTGGGGGTTAAAAAAAAGCAAGCAATCAAGCAAATAAATAAATAAATAGATAAATAGCTATATAGATAAATAAATAAATGGCAAGGAAAGGGAAAAATTATTTTCAATTACCCACTTAATATATGCCATCTGAGTAAATATTTTTAATATCCATAGTGACTTATACATAAGTTTTTGTTTAAATAGCAAATGTTTTTATATTCTCTGACTTAGGAATTCTTCAGTAAGTGAGATTACTATTGTCTGAAGAGCAATAATCTATCACAACACCAAAGAAAGAAAAGGAGTCAGGGAATGTGATAGAATACATGGGAAGAAAAACATGTTATGTGGAAAAGTAAGTATAGAAGTTAATAGAAGTTTAAAAGATGAGAAGATGTCAGTGAAATCCATCACGATGACTGTAGTCTTTCTAGAGAGTTGCAGTTCAGAGTCAAGAGACTGGAGAGATAGTACAGCAGATAGTACATATGCCTTGCACTTGACTGACCTGAATTTAATCTCCCACGCCACATGGACCCCAGAGTCCTCCAGGAGTGATCTCTGAGCACAGAGTCAGGGTAAGCCCTGAAGCCTCCAGATAGGAACCCAAAGCGAAAAGGATTTGAAGATTGAGGGCTAGGGGATTATCTCAAAAGGCTGGACCACATACTTATATTTGGGTGACCTGGATTTTGTCCCTGAGCTCTGCAGAGCTCTGCTGGGAGTGACCCCCGCCCCAGGCACCTTTCCAAGAGTCTGAGTGCCACTAGATGTTAAACCACCCCCCAAAACTTAGAAAAGGGTTTTATTGAAGATAAAAGATAAATGACAAATGGATTGAAAACAGAAAATTGCCTTACTTAAAAACTGACAGGAGAACAAGTGGAAATCCAGGGAAATGGGTAATAGAGGCTTGTCTTTATTCTGTTTCTCACTTAAATATACATCCAGATCTCTTTTCTCTATGCACCTTTACTAACTTAGTGCCACAGAACCACACACTTTGAAATGTTTAAAATGCTAAACTTTATGCAACAACAAAAGATATCTTCCAGTAAATTATGTTTGGTGATTTATGAAATATGTTCCTTAAGTCGGTTAAGGCAAAAGTAATTCTAGTTTTTGGGGGAAGGTAAAATAATTCTAGACTTTGCGTGATTAATAAATGTCCTGAATATGTTATGTTTTGAGTTCTTACTTTATGCCCTAAAAGTTAATACACATTTTGGATGCCATTGAAGGTAGGGTTTATATATGCTCCATGAACATCCATTTTAAATGAATTTGATTTTAATTTATTAAAAACAAATGCTCATAAATCTTTAAAAAATATTTTTAAATGTTTTTAATGGAATCATTCACTTGATCACTGCCTGGCAGATACACCAGGCAGAGCAGATACCAGCTCAGATACAGAATTGATTCATTATGAATTACAAAGTTACATGGTTGTTCATGGTTGTATTCCAGGCATTCAGTGTTCCAACTTCAGTCCTTTCACCCACGTCTACTTTTTCTTCACCTGTATCTCCCCAGCCTGCCACCATGCAGGTGACTTTTCTCCCCGCCTTTACTTCTGAGGAAACTCTGGTTTAAAGTACTGTTGCTCAGGGGTTACTCCTGGCTCTGCACTCAGGAGTTACTCCTGGTGCTCGGGGGACCACATGGGATGCTAGGGATTGAATCTGGGTCGGCCGTGTGCAAGGCAGACACCCTACCCACTCTACTGTCACCCGTCCCCAGTTTCTTACTCAGGAACTGTTTATTTGTATCATCACAAAGATATTGCACCAGGTAAGAATAGATTTGGGTACACGATATCACTGTCTTCCCGTTCATCATCGATTGGCTCGAGCGGGCACCAGTAACATCTCCATATGTCCTGTCTCATGCTAGTAGAGCTCAAGGGCACCTGCTTGCTCCAGGAACATAAAGAGCCTCAAACCATTCCATCAGGTCATGGGAATGAAGTCTAAAATTGTTACTGGTATCTGGCATATTAAATAAGACACGGGTAGCTTGCCAGGCTCTGCCGTGCAGGTAGCATACTCTTGTAGTCATATCTAGATCCAGCATTTATTGATGAACCGCCTGGCGCATAGCGGCCGCACAAGTCGGGCTGTGATAGGCTGGTCTGCTGGGTGGAGTTCTGACAAGGGGGGAAGTCCGGATGTGGAAAATGGAGGCCCTCATGGAGTGGGGGTCGTCTGGCTTGTTGCAAGGCTCTGCTGGGGTGGCGGGTCAGAGCTAGAACCCGCCATCCCTCCTGGGCACCTCATGAGCTGGCTGGGCACAGGGAGAGCCAGTAGCAGCTCTGCCCCATGTCTGTGAGTCTCTGGATCAGCATACCTGAGCCGGATTTAAAAAAGACTGCTGCAGGGGTGGATCTCGATGAACCGGGCTGTGATAGGCTGGTCTGCTGGGTGGGGTTCTGACTGAGAGGGAAGTCTGGATGTGGAACATGGAGGCCCTCGTGGGAGTGGGGGGGGTCGTCTGGCTTGTTGCAAGGCTCTGCTGGGGTTGCGGGCCAGGGCTAGAACCTGCCATCCCTCCTGGGCGCCTCGTGAGCAGCTAGGCACAGGGAGAGCCAGTAGCAGCTCTGCCCCATGTCTGTGAGTATATGTTCATAATAGATTCCCAGCAAATCTTTTTTTGAATGAAGTTTTCAAGCGCCTTATGTCTGTTTTATAAATAAACTACTTGGATATTATGAGACCTACTTGCTTAGAATTTTTTCAGTAGATGTTCATGGTTGGAGTGGGGGGTCGTCTGGCCCTTGAGGGGCCTCCATTTTCCACATCCAGACTTCCCTCTCATCAGAACTCCACCCAGCAGACCAGCCTAACACAGCCCAGCACATCGAGATACACCCTGCAGCAGTCTTTTTTAAATCCGGCTCAGGTATGCTGATCCAAATAAAACTTATATTTGGGAAATATGGGAAGAGACTGATAGCTAACAGTGCACACCATGAGAAGGTAATTTGAGGTTATACAGGTATCTCAGTGGTCTGGAGCACTTTGTATTCTTAAGACTGGATTTGATCCCAATGTTGCAAGGTTCCCTGATCACAGAGAGGGCCCAGAAGCACAGAGCCAGGACTAGCCCTCAACTACCATGTGTATGGCCCTAAAACCAAAAAAAAAAAAAAAAAAGATAATTTGCACATTAGATTACGCACTGATTTTAACAAGAATAGACCGAAGCAGTAGTACAGTGGTTAGGGTGCTTGCCTTGCCCACAGCCAGCCCAGATTCGATTCCAAGTACCCCCTATGGTCCCATGAGACTGCCAGGAGTGATTCTTGAGCACAGAGCCAGGAATAAGCCCTGAGCACCTCTGGACGTGGGCCACCCCCAAAAAATAATTTTTTTTTTTAATTAGAAAGAAGAATAGTAAAGAGAGCAGGATCTTAGACAGTTGGAGTACAGTAGATTATTAAATGTGATGGTCAGAGACAGACTCGTTGTAGAGATGAACTTGGGGAGTGGCCAAAAGGTAAAGGCGTGTCCCTTTAGATCGCCCTGGGAAGGGACAGCTGTACAAGGAGTTAGAGCACTGACCCTATCGTATCACAGAATTGGATTTTTCTAGTTTCTGAAAGGAAGTTGGCTACAAAATTAATTCATTTATAAAATGGAATAATCATTTCCTATCAACAGTTTCTTGTTATAACCTCGACTAAATTTTTAAAATTCAATGTATTGTGTGTTCCGTCTTTTTAAAGCATTTTTTTTGTATAAATTAAAGAACTGTGATTTGCAAGTTTATGATTAAATAATTTTAAAGATATCAGGGTGGGTTTTAAATTGTCTCCAAAACATGAATTCTAGGGGCCAGAGCTATAGCACAGCGGGTAGGGCATTTGCCTTGCACCACGGCTGACCCTGGTTGATTCCCCAGCATCCCATATGGTCCCCTGAGCACCGCCAGGAGTAATTCCTGAGTGCAGTGCCAGGAGTAACACCCTGAGCATTGCCAGGTGTAACCCAAAAAGCAGAAAAAGCAAACAAACCATGAATTCTAGTAAAAACTAATAATCAAATCTTAAGAAAGTCAGGGTTATTCTGGGTCTTTTTGGTAAAATTATGGGGGTTTTGGTAAATCACGGTGAGATACACAGTTACACAGTTGTTCATGATTGGATTCAGTCATACAATCTTCCAACACCTGTGCTTCGTCATGTGCATTTCCCACCACCAGTTTCTTTCCCCCCCCCCCCATGATATCTTTAGATATTTTTTTCTGTGATTATTTGATTAGTTTGAGATTTTTTGTTCTTTTGGGGTCATACCCATGGTGCTCAGAGCTTCCTCCTGGCTCTGCACTCAGGGATCCCTTCCTGGCAGTCTCGGGAGGACCGTGTGGAGCACCATGGAGCAATCCCAGATCAGCCACAGGCAAGGCAAGCGCCTCACCCCTGTACTTTTCTATCCCTTAAGCCCCTGTTATTCTAACAACACTTGGCAGAAGAAAACCAATCCCTTTTGAATTTAGATGGTCTGATTGCTTAGTTTATGATGAATGCCATTTAAATTTTTGCATTTTGTGCAAGCTTGGTCTTAGATGATTTTCTGTGAAATTAATCTACAGCAGAGATTCAAGGGATAACAGGAAGATGCCTTGACTACCCTGGGAAGTGAAGAGGCTTATTCCAGACACTCTGTATGAAGCTACCTAACTGAAATTCCAAACAAAACTAATCCACTCAATCTAGTAAAGAATTTACAGTAATATGGAGAAATCCTTTGCACATTAGCACTTCAGAAAAAGGTGCAGGAAATAACATTAGCCTTAAGGAAAGGAACAAAGCCATTAGATGAAATCCTGTTACTGATGTGACAAACAGCAGATCATTGCCTGTGGCATCCAAACATCCATATCCGCAAGCTAATACCTCATGGTAATTCCAGATGGAAATCATTTCTGATCCAATTGAAGGTTGAGTTGAGACTTGTTAATGCCTAAGAAGGTAGGTTTCATATTTTGAAGACAGACTGCTTTCATTAATCTTTCAGCTATTGAAATAGCTAAAGAAAGTACCCAATTCAGAATTTTTTATTTTAATTATTTTAATTTTTCTGTGTGACTGAGTGAAGAGGTATAACTTTTAATGACTTATGTTGAATTTGGGTACTTTTTAAGACTAGAATTCTGTCACTTGGATATCTTAAATTGTGGCATTTTTAACTTTCAATTTAAATTTTGATGCTATTTTTAACTCCTTAGTTATTTAAGGATTGCCAGCCAGTTCCAGAATTTTTATTAATTTTTCTTGAAGAGGAAAAGATGAACAGACATACTTTATTAAATTTTGTTTGAAAACTATGGAAGTATAATAAAAAGTCACTAGTAGGGAAGGAAGAGAATGTTCTTTTAATTCTTTTAAATTTCTGCTTATTGTTCATTTGTCTTTTTCTGACTTCTGAGAGAATTTCTTCATTTCATAGCCTTCTACTTCTATCATTGTATATTTCCTTGCATGTTCTTTTTCTGTAGTACTCTATTCTTATTTCATGGAGAAAATACCTTAAGTATTTGAAAATAGTACTAAACTTTTTATTGCTGTTTTAATTCATCTGGAATAATAATTTATTTCCTAGTGTTTTATTCTGTTGTGCCTTTCATGTTTATTCTTCCTTATTTTTATTCTTATTTAGAATCACACAAAGACTTGAAACTAGATTCCTTGTCTGTTATTTCATGTAGTGTTTTAATTATCAAAGAAGTATAGCAAGGTGGTGACAGTATAAAATATATTTTATAACACTGAGAAACAATACAAAGTTTATTTTATTTATTTGCTGTTTTTATTTTGGATCACACTGGCAACACTTAGAGGTTACTCCTGGGTCGATCTTTGCTCAGGAATTACTCCTGGCGGTGCTCAGGGGACCATATGGGATTTCAGGGATTGAACCCAGGTTGGCGCGTGCAAGGCAAATGCCCTCCCCGCTGTGCTGTTGCTCAGGCCCTTAAAAAAAAAAAAAGGTGCTCAGAGGCCAGAGCTAGAGAGCATGCTCTGCAGAGCATCTCCAGATTTCATCCCTGGTACCACATAGTCTTGCCATGCACTGCATTGGGAGGTCTCCCCCACCTCCAAAAAGGTGCTCAGAATAGTACCTCTGTTTAAAACAAAAAATACATTTAATAACATTTTATAAACTTTCTGGGGTTTTTTTTGTGGAACAGGATTTAAAAAATATTTTTATTATTATTCTTATCTATCTATCTATCTATCTATCTATCTATCTATCTATCTATCTATCTATCTATCTATCTATCTATCTATCTATCTATCTATCTCTCTATCTCTCTATCTATTTTTATAGCTAGCTCTCTGTTTGTTTGTTTGTTTGTTTACTTTTTAGGTCATACCACCCAGCTATGCTCAGGGGTTACTCCTGGCTCCTCACTCAATAATTGCTCCTGGCAGTGCTCAGGGGACTATATGGGTGGTGGTGGGGATCAAACCCCGATTGGCCGCATGCATGGCAAATGTCCTCTCTGCTGTGCTATTGCTGGGAGGCGCGGGGGCTTTTTTTTTTTTTTTTTTTTTTTTGCTTTTTGAGTCACACCCGACAATACTCAGGGGTTCTCCTTTCTCTACACTCAGGAAATCCTCCTGGCAGTGCTTGGGGGCATATGGAATGCTGGGGATTGAATCCAGGTTGATCGTATGCAAGGCAAATGCCCTACCCTACCCACTGTTCTATCACTCTGGCCCTGAAGCAGGATTTTTTTTTATTGGAATTTACCATGTGGAAAAAAAAATTTAAACTTACTTAGAAAGATGTAAGGAGAGTGAAGGAGAGAAGTTAATGTATTCGAGAGAACACAGGCTCCTCCAAAGTGGAACTGAGCAAGCAAGCAAGATGGTTCTCAGAACACCGACGTAAGAGCAAACCAACATTTTATTAACATAAAGCTTTAAGTTTATAAACATCTTTTAAACATTCTTTTAAATATTCATTTTAGGGTGTTTGCCAGCTTCCCAGTAAAAATGATGAAAAGGAATATCCACACAGGAGAATTGATATCAGGTATTATTAATAACTTACTGACCTATTAACATTTTTCCTTTCCGCCATCACACGCTCTTTGTCTTGGAACACAGATATCTGGAACATTCTGAAATTTCAGATGTTCCTGCTACCGACAAAATCTAGTTTAAAAAATATCACAGACAGTCCTAAAGAGTAATGTCTCCAGAATCTAGTTTATCTTCTCTAGACTTGCATCTCACCATAATGCCTCCCACAGCTTAAATGTAGTTTCCTGCCCAAGGGAAGGAAGCTAGTTGCAGAAATGAGGCGGAGACATTGGCAAAGATGGAGAAATGAAAGGAATATGTTTACTTCCCCACACTTCTTGAGATCATAATTTGTTGAAACCCGGCACCTAATGATTATGTCTTCTTCAGGTTATTGACCGTAGATTCATTTTAGGTATTTTTTGTGCCTAGTGATTTAAAGGGTTTTTGAAGATCCTATTTTTGCTGATTTGAAATGTTTAAAATTATTTTGTGTTTTTTTTTTTTTTTAGGTTGATACCTAAGGATCAATATTACTGTGGAGTTCTCTATTTCACTGGAAGTGATATTTTCAATAAGAATATGAGGGCTCATGCCCTCGAAAAGGGCTTCACAATTAATACACAATTCGTCCTTTGGGAGTCACTGGTGAGCAGCTACGATTGCAGTGGTCTTGGTCATCTGTAGAGAATTGCTGTTTTCAAAGCTTTAGCAACTTCCCTTTCTCTAAGGTCTTTGTAGTAACTATTTCTGTTAATTGTAGTTTGTTTATACCATTAATCTCAGTCAACAAAAGAGGCTTTAGGTTGCAACTGAAATTATGGTTGGAGTTATTTCTAATTTGTAATACAGGACATATTGAGATGTTACTGGTGCCCGCTCGAGCAAATCGATGATACACGGGAAGACAGTGAATTATTTATTTTGGGGGCCACACCTGGCCATGCTCAGGGTTTATGTCTGACTCAGAGATCTCTCCTGTTGGAGCTTAGGGAACCATATGGGATCTGGGAATTGAACCCTGGTCGACTGCATACAAGCAAGCACTCTCCCTGCTGTACTATTTCTAATTTTTAAAGAATGAATTAAATCCTTTCTGCCCCTGATGGTCAGGGGTCAGTTATGTGTTTTTGTTTTTAATGTATTTCTAAAAGACCCAACTCTCGTTGCTTGCAGTGTAAGGCCGTTATGGTAACTTTGACCCCATGCTTTTCTGAATATAAAGACTAAGACTTGCTTATATTTATTTTTAATATTTCACACTGTCCTGTGTGAATTACTTTTCTCTGCTAGGAAAATGGCGATCTTGTCCTAAAAGTATAAAATAAGTCTTTTAGTCCTGGCAGCGCAGGTAATTGCTACATATATGACAATGTCCATACACATCACGTGGGAATTTACTTTATGACAGATTTGATTTAGTGAGCAGAATGTACCACAAATTTGGCATTTCTAGTAAGCCTGCAGGTGAGAACAATTTTGTTCATTCTGGGAGCATATTCTGGTTGCAAAGGAACTAACTAAATGATAGAGTATTTCATATGCCCATGGTGGCTATAGTGGATTTCCAGCTGACCGGGAAAATTATGACTTTCCATCTCTTCAGTGACTTTAGTTGGGATGCTCAGTTCATGTTCTAGTACAGAAAGAACTCAAAAAATAAGCTTCATGTGGGAGAATAGGTAGTCAGTATCTTTTTTAGTGGCTTACTTACCCATTTCTTTTTCTTCTGAAAAAAAAATGATTAATGTGTAGCTCTCAGTCCTAAACTATAAATTCCAAAATGAGCTCCTAAGTGTTTTCCTGTCTGTTTGCAGGAGTTGCTGGAGAGCCCCTGCCCGTGGATAGTGAGAGAGACATTTTTGACTACATCCAGTGGAAATACAGAGAACCCAAGGATCGGAGTGAATGAGGCCTCTTGGAGCTTCCTCCAGGCACAACTCAATAGGATTCTTAATTTATTTCTTAACCTTTGCTATGTAAGGGTCTTTCCTATGTAAGGGTCTTTGGTGTTTTTAAATGATTGCTTCATATCATGCTTTTAGCTTGCATTGTAGTGAATAAAACCTCTTGTGCTATTATCAGGTACCCATTCTTATTTTATTAGCAGATATGTTTAAATTCTCATCCTGTGTTCATGATCACACATGAAGAATTTATAGAGGATTAAGAGATAGCAAGTCTTTAATGGGAATTCGTGATTTTTTTTCTTTCTTATACCCACATTATTCCACTACCTTTCCTCCTGTGACTGATTATAAGATTGTCTATTTTTTTCTTCTTTTTGGGTCACACCTAGGGGCTATTCCCTGGCTCTGCTCTCAGTAATTACTCCTGGTGGTGTTCAGGGAACATATGGGATGCCGGGGATGGAACCCGGGTCGACTGCGTGCAAGACAAACGCCCTACCCGTTGGACTATCGCTCCAGCCCTAAGATTGTCTATTAAGGTGTACATAGAGACTAATCTGGAAGAGGGGTCAATACTTTTTAGAAACTAGGGGCCTTTATTAATCTATTATGACTAACTCATATTAGATTTTGTAATAAATACTAAAAAAAGTATGAGTTATCTTTTAATGAAATCTAACAATTGCTTATAATAAGAAAGAGTTTCCTTAAATAAAATCATGTCTTAATAGGCTCTCCTGTACAAAATATGACTTCTTAAATATGAAAAAGTTTTTCACTATTTTTCCCAAAATAACTTTTAAGTTTATGTGGCCAAGATACATAAGTAAAACATTCCTGATAGACATTGTTTTGAAATATAAGTTATATAAATACATAATGTAAAAAAAATTTAAGTGATAAATAAAGCTATCGAAAACTGTGGAAATGCTTTGTAACTTGCAGAGGCTATTCAAGCATAAAGATACTACTTTCTATTAAGTCTTACTTTATTAACCAAGCTATTTTGTAATAAAATGCCATTTTCCTTTCTAGAAGGAAAAAATTAAATATGACATTTTTAAGGAAAAATAAAATCCTTGCTGTGATTGTTTTTCTCTGGTAAGATTACAAGAATCCATTTAAGAATAGATACCATTACTTTCCCTCACAGCGTCTCCCCTCCCCCAAAGTTCTTTCAGATACCAAAACTTCATCAAATTATTCAAAAATTAATTTGAACTCATAAGATGAAAGTTAACATTGTTTGTTACAGAATTATGGCACTTTTCTGGAAATAGACAAAGTCAGAACTAATTTCCATTCATCACAAAGCTGTAGCAACATACAATGGTCTAAGCGCAGTCTAGTTCAGTTACTATAGTACTTGATTATAACATTCTTTAGTGGAAATATTTAAAATTATGTCCGAGGTTTCTTCTTGAATACAACAGGGAGTCTCTTTACTTTGGCGTGTTCACACCAGCTAGATCTTCTGGCATACTCTTAATCGTGCGTGCTGTCTGCTGCCCGTTGCTTGACTCCGACATACTAGTCCAGGACCACAGTCACAGCGCTGGAAGATTTCTGGAGCTTGTGCAGGGTCTTTATGCGCCCTCCTGGAGCAGACCTGTCCCTCTAATAGAACCGGTTTACACATTTTCGTCCAGAAATGGCGGGCACAGCAAAGTCAGGTCCACAGTCAAAGGATCTAAGACAGCTTTCTCCCCTCTTGTCCTGCAACACAATGATCAGAGGCTTTAGCAAGAAAAGACAAGGACGTGGGTGGTGGAATAACGCCGCTGGATCAGGAAGTGTGACACGGTGCTGAAGGCCACCAAGTAAAAATAGGGATTATAGGCAGCTCTCCAAGAGCCAGCGTTTACGTTACAAGCGGTGATGACTGCAAATCTTGACCCTATCTACCCAACAAACTTTTTGTGACCCTTTTGAAAATGTGAATAAAAATATTTTCCCTGTCTTTTTTTTTTTCTTTTTTGGGTCACACCTGGCAATGCTCAGGGGTTACTCCTGGCTCTGTACTCAGAAATTACTCCTGGTGGTGCTCGGGGACCATATGGGATGCCAGGGATCGAACCCAGGTCGGCCGTGGTGCAAGGCAAACGCCCTACCCGCTGAACTATCACTCTGGCCCCAATTTTTTTCCCCTGTCTTAAGGAATGAAGTATCACTTCATGCTTTTTTTTTTTTCTTTTTTGGGTCACACCCAGCAATGCTCAGGGGTTTCTCCTGGCTCTGTACTCAGGAATTTCTCCTGGCGGTGCTCAGGGGACCATATGGGATGCCGG
>JAJIBD010020040.1:10000-18075 GCA_021461705.1 Cryptotis parvus | reverse complement strand
GGAATAGGGAGAATAGGATGGAGTATGGACGCTGGGATAATGGTGGAGGAAGCAAACTTAGATGGACAGTGTGATGCCAGAATGCTTTAAGCATGAAACTCTACCATTGTAAATCATGATGACTAAAACAAAATAAAATATTTGAAAGATATTTAAAAACAGGGAATCAAGAGGACCTTCTGCTTTCTTCTCCTCCATCCCAGGTCAGAATTTTCTCCAGCTGACATCAATGAGCTGTCTTTGGAGTGGGAAGCATTGGTAGAGAGGAACTTGTAAAACTACATATTCAAGGGGATAGCTTTACCCAAACTGTAAGAAAAAATTTTAAATAACCTAGACATTATAATTAAGCTTCTTAAAATGGAAGGCAATAATCCTAAAGAGTCAAAGAAAATGGCACGTTAATAATGTGTAAATCGGGCCGGAGTGATAGCCCAGCAGGTAGGGCGTTTGCGCCTTGCCGGCCAGCCATGCTGGCCCAGGTTCGATCCCCGGCATCCCTTATGGTCCCCTGAGCACCGCCAGGAGTATTCCTGAGTGCAGAGCCAGGAGTAACCCCTGAGCATTGCCGGGTGTTACCCATAAAAAAAAAAAAAAGTGTAAATCACTTAGAATAAATAAATTTCTCATTAGAAACCATAGAAGCCAGTGGAAATGGTACACTGTTCTTCAGGTGCTAAAGGGGAGATTAGAAAACTGAGGATTAGACACCCAGCAAAAAAATATAATTTTCAGTAATTAAAATGAAATAAAGATACTTCCCTATGAGGAAAACAAAAGAATTTTGTTCCTAGAAGACCTAACCTAAAAGAATATTTAATGGAAGTTCTCAGCACAATAAAAAGTGCTCTAAAAAAGAGAGGGAAAAATAGCACACCAGGAAGGAAGAATACACTGAGTAAAAATATGGGTAAATTCAGAGGGCTTCCCTTGCCAAGTTTCCAAATCAGGCTTGATGATTGAATCTAAATTTTAAGAGTTTTATATGGGTGCAAATGTACGTATGTAGAGAAAATATTTAAAGTAATTATAAGTAGAGAAGATAAAATCACTGAGAGGGGAAATGGGTTTCCATACTTCAAGTAAAACACCCAAAGACTGGCAATGATACAGTGTTTAATCCCAAGAGCAAGCACTGAGCTGGTTACAGGAAGAGATACACTCATTTGGCTCAAGGAAGACTCAGTGGTGTGGGGCCTACCTAGAGAGGATGAGGATCTCTGCACCCACACGTGTGAGACATTCTTTGTAGCATCACAACCAAGTATATACAACTACAGTGACAAAGTGTTCAATCTCTTCATCAAGACAACAAAAAAGGTAAAAGGATGGGAATCAAAAAAAGAGAAAATTTGGATGCAGCAAAAAACAACGAAGTAGAAGTTTGAAAAGAAACATTGTATATTAAAGGCAAAAATAAAACTGAGAAACAATAGAAAACAAAAAATACAGTGGTAGATTAGGTTATAACCAATAAATAATTATACATCTAAATATACAGATGGCAAGAGATGGCATAGGGCCCAAGGATAAGGCTGAAAGAGGTGGGGAGTATATATCTTGTGTGTGCAGAGACTTGCATTCAATGCCCAGCACCACATAGCCTCTGAGTATTGCAAAGTGAGGTAGAGTGGACCCTAAGCATGACAAAAGTTACTTCCCCAACCCAAGACTGCACAACTGAGCTAAAGCAATGAACTGTTGGCCTCTAGTTGGGGTCAAGCATTGCCAGGAGTGATTCCAGAAGCCCGACAGTGTCACCCTATTAAAAAGGAGATGGTTGCTAAACTCTCAACCCAAAAACTCTTAGAAACAATAGATATGTATAGTAGAGTGGCAGGGTACAAAATCAATACCCAAAAAGTCAGTGGCCTTCCTATATACAAAAAAACGAAAGAGAAGAAAGGGATATTAAGAAATCGATTCCATTCACAATTGTGCCACAGAAAATCAAATACCTAGGAATCAGCTTAACCAAGTGTGTAAAGTACCTATACAAAGAGAACTACAAGACACTGCTTCAAGAAATAAAAGAGGACACGAGGAAATGGAAACACATTCCCTGCTCATGGATGGGGAGAATTAACATTGTCAAGATGGTAATACTCCCTGGAGCTTTGTACAGATTCAATGCGGTCCCTATAAGGATACCCATGACATTCTTTAAAGAAATTGACCAAACACTCCTGAAATTCGTATGGAATAATAAGCCCCCACGGATAGCTAAAGCAATCCTTGGGAAAAAGAAGATGGGAGGCATCACCTTTCCCAACCTCAAACTGTACTACAAAGCAGTAGTAATTAAAACAGTGTGGTATTGGAATAAAAACAGACCTGTGGACCTATGGAATAGAGTTGACTATCCTGACACCCACCCTCAAAGACATGATCAGTTAATCTTTGATAAAGGTGCAAAGAGTCCAAACTGGAGTAAGGAAAGCCTCTTCAACAAGTGGTGCTGGGAAAACTGGACAGCTACATGTAAAAACATGAATTTGGACCTGTGTCTAACACCTTGCACAAAAATCAGATCAAAATGGATTAAAGATCTCAATATCAGACCTGAATCCATAAAGTACGTTGAAGAAAATATAGGAAAAACCCTCCACGACATTGAAGCTAAAGATATCTTCAAAGGTGAAACACCATTAACAAAGTAACTAGAAGAAAAAAATAAACATATGGGACTACATGAAACTAAAGAGCTTCTGCACCTCGACAGAAACAGTGACCAAGATAGAAAGACAGTCCACAGAATGGGAAAGAATATTCACCCAATACCCATCTGATAAGGGGTTAATATCCAGGATATATCAGGCACTGGTACAGCTATATAAGAAGAAAACAGCCAACCCCAATAAAAAAATGGGGAGAAGAGATGAACAGAAACTTTGACAAGGAAGAAATTGAATGGCCAAAAGGCATATGAAAAAATGCTCATCATTTGTTGGGAGGCGCCGCCAGGGTCCCCAACAGTGCCGGAAGCGAATTCCCTTCTACCCCCGGAGCCGAGAGGAATGGATGAAAACTCAGGAATCCGATGCAGTTTTAAAAAGGGCTATACTATTACAGGTTCCAATATACAATCCAAGAGCAGGGAAAACCTCCGGACTCTGGATTCCCAGCTAGGCCCCAGCCAGGTGTAGGCCAAGATGGCTGCCACCACGTGTTGAGGCCCAACAGAGAATGGAGAGGAAGGAGAAGCAAAACACCAAGGGAAACTAAAATGGCAAAAGGGGGAATAAAGAGAGCTTCTTTCTTCTTGCAGCTTATCTTATAGCCAGAAATCCGCCCAAACTCCCAGCCCAGCCCATTCTGGGCTGGGCTATCTAGAGATGAAAACAGGAAAATAGCTCTATAGAAATGTACAAGGACCCAGAGCTAATTCAAAGTCTCCCAGCAGAGCTGGGAGGAGCTGCAAGCCAAATGTAACTTCCCTGGCAGGCAGTGTCAAATGCCCTCAGGTAATTTCTCCCAGCACCTCACCCAAAGTCTTTTATATGCTAATGTCTTGAGCCAAGATCACCTGGGAAAGCCTCCATAGGGTAAAGGAGGCTCTTAGAGGAGTCCTGCAACAATCATTACTAATCATCAGAGAGATGCAAATCAAAACAACAATGAGATATCACCTCACACCACAGAGACTGGCCCATATCCAAAAGGGTAAAAGCAACAAGTGCTGGCGTGGATGCGGGGAAAAGGGGACTCTCATACATTGTTGGTGGGAATGTCGACTTTGTACAACCTTTCTGGAAAACAATATGGACATTCCTCCAAAGACTAGAAATTGAGCTCCCTTTTCACCCAGCCATACCACTCCTGGGAATATACCCTGGGAAGCAAAAAACACACAGCGGAAACACAATCCGCACTTTTATTTTCATAGCAGCAATTTTCACAATAGCCAGAACCTGGAAACAACCAGTATGCACAAGAACTAATGACTGGATAAAGAAACTGTGGAACATCTACGCAATGGAATACTATGCAACTGTTAGGAAAAATGAAGTTATGAAATTTGCCTATAAGTGGATGGACATGGAAAGGATCATGTTGAGTGAAATTAGTCAGAAGGAAAGAGAGAGATATAGAATGACTGCATTTATTTGCATGACATAAATATATCAGGTGGTCTTACCAAAAGTGGAAATTACTGCAAACGTGTGGGAATCAGAGGTTAGGTAAGACAGAGAAGGAAACATGTGTGAATAAATGTCAAAAGGGCTAATACCAACCTAGAACTGAGCATTAAATACAGGCAAAAAAAATGCACATGATGGTCTCTAAGTGTATGTAGAGCAACCCACAATGTGTAAGAGAAGGAAAAGAGAGAGAGGGAGAGAGAAAAGAGATAAAGAACCTGCCATTTAGGCAGACTAGGGGGTGGGGGGGGAGGGAATTGAAGACATTGGTGGTGGGAAATGGGCACTGGTGGAGGGCAGGGTGCTGGAACACTATGTGACCGAGACCTCTAAACATGAACAACGTTGTAATTGTATATCTCACGGTGGTATAATAAAATATTTAATAAAAAAGGAGATGGTTGGAATGGAAACAATCCAACTAAAGGCTGTCAGTAAACAGTTCACATCAAATACAGTGGAGGATCACTGAGAGCAAAAGAATGGAAAAGAAATGCCATATAAATATTTTTCAGAGAGATGCAGTAAGTATATTAATAATAGAGACTTCAGAACAAAGAAAATTGCCATAAACAGAGAATTATATACAATGATAAATATGTCAGTACACCAAGAATATGTAGGCATTCTCATATACATGGGTATAGATTTAGGATGTATATATAAGAAAGTCATGAAACATCACTTGATCACTTGAGCATCCCGTTATCCATCGATTTGCTCAAGCGGGCGCCAGTAATATTTCCATTTGACCCTATCACATGCCAGTGTAGCCCAATGGCATCTGGTTGCTTAAGGAATACGAAGATCCTTAAACCGCTTGTTCAGGGTCTTGACGAAGAAGTCTGGCCATCTTGTAGGTGGGCAGCCACATGATCTTTTGACATCCCGTGGGATCCAGTCAGTAACAGCTCTAGTCCAGAGGTCATCTCCAAATCGCATTACATGTCCAGCCCATCTGATTTTCGATGCCTTGGCAAACGAGACAGTGTCCCTGACTCTAGACAGCCTGGCCGAATTCCTTCTTTCATTTGAGTGAGGCGTGATATTCCAAGCATAGCTCTTTCGATTCCTCTTTGGGAGACCTGAATAGCATTCTAATCCTGCTTTCGGGGGCCCAGGTCATGAAACATGAAACATACAAGGCCCAGGTCATGAAACATTGTTGGGCTCCAGGTCATGAAAGTCATGAAACATACAAGAGGAAACAAAAATGGACTGAACTAGTGAGAGACAAGTCCAAAACTGTAGGCAAGTTTTTTACCTCCACTTCCAACAACCAGAGAACAAGCAAGAATACCAACAAGAAGCAAACAATACCATGAACCAACAAAATTGACATTTTAGAACAGTCCACCTCATAACAACAGAATACTTTTCAAGTGTCTATGGAACATATTAAAACTGAACCTGGCCCACAGAATACTTCTCAACTGTCTATGGCCATACCACCCTGAACGCGCCCGATCTCATCTGATCTCAGAAGCTAAGCAGGGTCGGGCCTGGTTAGTACTTGGATGGTAGAATACTTCTCAACTAATTTAAAGGAATTTAATCGTGTGAGGTATTCTCCAACCACAAGAAATCCAAATGGGAAACAAGAAGGTCACGGGCGGGGGGAGGAAAGATAAACACTTAGAAACACAAACAAACTTCTAAATGACACATGAAATATAAAGAAAGTCTCAAGGGAAATTAAAACACTCACAAAACTGAATAAAAATAAAAGTACCACCGTCAGTAACGAAAGCAATTGCACAACAAGTTAGGCACCTGCCTTGCAAAGGAGACTGAGCCTTGTCCAGCCTTGGTTGAATTCCTGGACCTTAGCACTGCTAGGAGTGCTCCCTGAGCACAGACTTAGGAGTAAGCCCTGAGCACAGCAATTATGGCCCAAAAATTAATAACGATAATAATAACAATAATAATAATAACTTGTCACTTGTCTTCCGTTGTTCATCAATTTGCTCGAGCTGGCACCAGTAAGTCCCCATTCATTGGGAATGAGGTCCATTATTGTTACTGATCTTGATATATTGAATACACCACGGGTAGCTTGTCAGGCTCTGCCGTGGCTCTGGGTTCATCCCAGGGGGCCCAGTCTTTTCTATGTCAGACCATCAACCATCCAGGGGCCCATGGAGCAGAGCCCTGGGGGGAGTGTAGACAAGCCTGTCTCCTGTCTGCCACCTGCCGATGCAGCTGGGAACCAGTCACACCTGCAACACCTCGAGGGGCAGGGAATAATAATAATAGTAATAATAATAATAATAATAATAATAGTAATAATAATTCTTTAAAAGTAAATGTAGCAGTCAGAAGTTATATAGAGTATATCTAATGTAGTGCCATAAAATAAATGTACAGTACTAAATGCATATATTATAAAAAAGGAAGATCTCAAAAAGTAATCTCAAATACCCACCTCAAGATCCCACAGAGAGGGTTGGAGTGGATAGTCCAGTGGATAGGTGATTTGCCTTGCACGTAGCTGACCCAGGTACGATCCCCGGCATCCCATATGGTCCCCTGAGCACCACCAGGAGTGATTCCTGAGTGCAAAGCCAGGAGTAACCCCTGAGCATTGCCGGGTGTGACCCAAAAAACAAACAAAAATAAAAATAAAAAAGAGCAGGGGAAGGGAAAATAGACAAAGTAAATAAAATGAAAAAAAATACTCCTGAGGAATGGGCAGACAGATACTAGTACAATGGATAGGGCACTTGCCTTCCCTAAAGTTGATCTGGGTTCTATTCCTGGCACCTCATGTGGTCTCTTGAGTCCCTCCAGGAGTTTTCCCTGAGCACAGATCCACTCTGAGCACTGCTGTGAAGAGTACCAAACTCTTCCCCACAAAAAAAACTACTCCATTAAAATTAATGCAAAATAATGATAAGGAATAGATATCCTTAAAATATATAAAGTGATAAGGCCATATCCTTAAAAAGTAAATATATTTTATATATGCATATAAAGTATATAAATAAATATATATGTATTTATATATGTGCTCATATATGTGTGCTCATATAAATATATATATGCAGATATGACTTGATCAATATGAACAAGATACTTTGAGTGACCCTGTATGATTAAGAATGTTGAGGCTAGAATGGATGGACATGGAGAGTTTCATGCTGAGTGAAATGAGTCAGAAGAAGGAAGACATAGACCAACTGAATTCATTTGTGGGTTTTAAGGAAAAAAATAGTATAATACTAATATCCAAAGCCAGGGAAAATGGGCCAGGAGGACTTATCAATAGTTGGTTTCTACCACATTGTATGGGGGCAGAGGGTAGACCAGATAGAGAAGGGACGAGTTTGACAATGATAGTGGAAAATAGTAACACTAGATTAGAACTGAGTATTCAAAGTAAGTCAAGGGATATACATGATAAACCTTCAGTGTCTGTATTGCAAACCAGAATGAGCAAAAGGGGGAGAGAGAGAGAGAGAGAAAGAGAGAGAGAGAGAGAGAGAGAGAGAGATTGCCTTCCATAGAGGCAGTTTGGGGGGGGCTGGCAGGGTGGGAGGGAAACAGGGCACACTGGTACTGAGAAATGTGCACTGGTGGAGGGATGGGTGTTGGAACACTATATGACTGAAACCCAATCATGGACAGTTTTGAAATGGTCTATTACATGGGTCATTCAATTTAAAAAAAGAACAAAAGAAAAATAAAACCACAACAGCAAAATACACACACAATTATATTCAATAAATTCATTTATTTTTGCCCAAAAAAAAGAATGTTGGAGCTGGGAGAGATATCTCAAAGGGCCGGGGGCTACTCTACTAGGGGAGCCAGTCAGTCCCCAGCACTGCTGGGAGCAAACAGTTCACTAAGAAGTGGATGCCTCTAACCACCACCAGGTGTGACCCAAAGACAAAACAAATCCCACACCTTTGAATCATAATTTTAAAACTT
>JAJIBD010020040.1:0-7500 GCA_021461705.1 Cryptotis parvus | reverse complement strand
TATGTAGAAATTTCCCCAAAAAAAATCTAGAACAAGAGAATTCAACAAAGTTGCAAGATACAAGATAAACTTACACAAATCGATTGCATTTATATAAGATAGCAGTGAAAATATGAAGAAGCAACTTTTAATATACTCATTTATAATTGGTTGGAAAATAAAATTCCAACACATAAATATAATGAAACATGTATAAGACTTGTACAGACAAATACACAATGCTGATGAAAGAAAACAAATATCTAAATAAATGCAGAACATACCATGCTCTGTAAAAACTCAAAATAGTGGAGAGCAACTCTAGAATGTATATGCAGCTTTATTATAGGAATCATTGTATAATTGTTATGGAATTCCTATGGAATTGTTATAGAATTACTCTGGAATTGTTCCTTCTATATAGGTAATACTGTCCTTAAACTGGAAAATAAAGGAACCTGCAAATCTAATTTTTGAAAAGTGAGCAACAGTGAGAAATCAGCTTACCCAGTTTCAAGACAGTGATCAAGACTGATAGGTGTGGGCAGAGGACAGATGAGGACTTCCTGTTCCGTGGACCAGGACAGAGACCCCACATAGACACACCCAGCTGATCTTTAACAAAGACACAAAGTCAATCAAAAGAAGGGGAAAAGTAACTTGAACCAATGACTCTGAAGTGATCGGTGTCAATAGGCATTAAAGAAACAAACTTAGATCTAAGCTTCACACTTCATAAAATCTTAAATTAGGAGAAAAATCTTCAGAGTACAGGTCTCAGTGACTGGTAGGGATCCTTAACCTTAATGCCAAAAACATGATTCATAGGAGGAAAAAATTAAAGCTTTTGTTCTGCAAGAAAAACATATGAAGAAAATAAAATACATGTGGTAGATCCAGAGAGAGCACTTGAAAAAGAACTGGTATCTAGACTGGAGCAGAACTCTCTAAACTAAATGGACAAAAAAGTATATACATACATTTTCCCCAGCGTATATATAAATATATACTTTTTGTGTATATATGTATGTATGTATATATATATTGTATATATATGTATGTATATACTTATATATATACATATATATATATACATATGGCAATTGTCAGCAAGCACACACAAGGAAAATTGTTCAATGTCATTAGCCATAACGGAGTTGAAAATTAAAATCACAATAGCAACTGCAACACACAACAAAGTGTTTTTGAGTGCAAATACCAAATGCTGAGAGAATGTAGATAAAATGGATGGCCTACCACTGGTGAGAGTAAATGGTCCGTCATACTAAAAACAGTGTGGCCATTCCTTCAAAAATTAACTATGCAAAAACTAAAGTTAAAAATATTAAAAAAATTAAATATGCAATGATTCTACAACCCAGCAATTGGGAATTTGTCTCAGAGAAAGGAAATCTATGGCCATCAGGAAAAGTCTGTACAGATGCAGAAAAATTAGATTTCTTTAGCATCGCCCCAAACTTGAACTAACTCAGATGTCCTTCTATGGATGAATCAGGAGACAGCCTGGGGGTGCCACAGTACAAGACCAATAATTAGCAACGAAAATCCATGAACCTCCAGAGGATTGTGAAAGCGACAGGTCCCACAGGTGTCACATTGTAAGTTGCATATCAATGTAAAATGACAATTATATATAACAACAACAACAGAAAACAGACTGGCAAAGGCAAGGAAGGGAGAAGCAAACCAAGAAATAAACGTGACTGAAACTTCGCAGCATGAGGCATCCCTGTCAGATAAAACATGTAACGTTTCAATGTGGTCAATGACAATAGCCTTATGATGACATTACAGTTTAATAACATTAGGGGGAAACGGGTAAAAGATTTATGGAATAAATCCAGACCATTTCTTTTTTTTTTTTTTGGGTCACACCTGGCAATGCTCAGGGGTTACTCCTGGCTCTGAACTCAGGTATTACTCCTGGAGGTGCTCAGGGGACCATATGGGATGCCAGGGATCGAACCCGGGTCAGCTGCATGCAAGGCAAATGCCCTACCCGCTGGACTATCGCTCCCGGCCCCAATCCACACCATTTCTTATAAGAGCAAGTGAATTCACAGTTGTATCAAAGTAAAAGGTTTTCTTGGGCCAAAGAGGTAGTACAGTGGTTAGGGCCTAACTAGCATGCTGCCAACCCTAGCTTGGATCCCCAGCATCCCTGAAGGTCCCCAAGCACCACCAGGAGTGATCTCTGAGCACTGAGCCAGGACTAGGGTCCCAAGCACCACCCAGTGTGACCTAAACACTCAAAAATAAATAAACAAATAAAATATTCCCTTATTAAAAAAAATCTGGGCTGGAGTGATAGTAATCGGATAAGGTGCTTGTCTTGCAAGAGGACAACCAGTGTCAATTCCTGAATCCTATATGATCCCCTGATCCTATAGGACTGACCCCTGAGTGCAGAGCCAGGAGTAAGCCCCGAGCACCATTGGTTGCGGTGCCCAAACAAAAAATTTAATAAATAAATTAATTAAATACTAAAGAAAACCGAATCACTGGTGATGAATACTTCTCCTTATAAAAGAGTTTCAGGCCATAAAATAAGATGACAGGTTAGCGGACAAGGTGCAATGCTTGCACTGCGAGATCCCCTGAGTACTGCTAGGAGTGACCCCCATAACAATAAAGAAAAAGACATGGCAGAATTAGAATATAATTATTTTGCACCCTTAATAAAATAATAGGAGATTTTACTCTTGGGTCATTGGCTCCGCTGGCCATCTGGGCTGAAAGCCTGGACAACTTCTCAGAATAATAAAATTTTATGAAATACATAAGTGACAAACTAAATACAATTATCAAAATATTTTATTAAAAAATATTACCTAGGTATCTCCAAGTACTTGTCAAATAACCAAGTCTAGGGGGCAGGTCTAGTATTTCACAGCAGAGATGAGCACAAATTACATTTTTCAAGATGCTGCCACAGCTATATAATAGCATATGGAAATCCCTGCGATTTGTACTGGTGACCGAGTCACAGGACACACAAGAAACAAAGGAACATGTTAGGTGATATAAGAGCAAAGCGATTGGTAAGCAAGATATTAGAAAACAGCACGGTCGTACATTCCTTCAACAGATTTCCAGGGAGGAGCTGGAGAAGACGGGAAACAGAAAATGAGGTGGGCCGGTCAGCCCATTGCTGTGGATGCACACAGAAGGCTCAAACAACATCGCGGTACAGTGAGAAAGATTCTGAGACCAGTAGAGAAGGGTTGGCTGGATACTTAATACTATGAATGAATTTCATTACTTCCAAAGTGAAATAAAGGCAGTTGTCCTTACTTTTCAGAGCTGAATCATTGAAGGATGAAATAACATGTAAATCCGCATTCTGGTCAATAATAAACCAAGGGACAGGAGTGGGCTGAGAACTGGACCTGGAGAAGGTGTGCATGGGTCTACATTTCCACTCCTGTTGCTTTTATCATGCTTTTTATCATGGCGCATGGTGTCACCAGAGCTACACTCAGCAGGGCTCAGTGGCCATGTGGCACCAGATACTGAACTCCAGGCCACAGGCAGGCAAGGCCCTCACCCACCTAAGGAACATGTTAGGTGATATAAGAGCGAAGCGATTAGTAAGCAAGATCTTAGAAATCAGCACGATTCATACATTCCTTCAACAGATTTCCAGGGGAGGAGCTGGAGAAGACGGGAAACAGAGAAAATGAGGTGGGCCGTCAGCCCATTGCCCATCTCTGAAAACTCCAGTGCAGCAAGAGGAGCAGAGGAGAAATTTAAGAATTTAAAATTCTTAAATTTTCTTAATGAAAAGTCAAAATTAAAGCAAAAACTGAACAGCATTGTATGTTTCATCTAGATTTCATCTAGATTATTCCCTGTAAACCACCCCCTGATAGCAGAATTTCTAGAATGAAAAAGAACAAGCTCCCCTTGGACCTCGCCCCTCACAGAGAGAATACCGGACACAGCATCAGAGGGGGAGGCCTGCCCGCCTGCCGCCGTCCCTCCTCCCTCCACTATGAAGGGAGCCTAGAATCAGCAGGTACTCAAACCCTCTTTCCTATTCAAGCACCCCTGGTTCTTGACCTGACACCTGTCCAATGTCAATCATCCCTTCTCCTAATCATTGGGTGGACACACACCTTTCCTCTGACCATCTGCACAGGCCACAATAAGGACACCTGCAAGACCTCACTTTTCCCACCACCTGGGCCAGGAGCAGAGCTTGGGCATAGAATTAGGAACTTGCCTCCAGGAAACTCTCCCTTTCTCCCCCAGCACCCAGCAGGTCTGACAGGGCGCTACCAGCTCTACAAACATTGGCCCACCTAGAGGGCTACATCAGATCGCCCTGCAGTTAGCACCTGTCTCTGAAAACTCCAGTGCAGCAAGAGGAACAGAGGAGAAAGCACCTCTGCTGGGACTCCCATCGCAATAAGGCCTAGAGTTTACCCTCCGAGTGGGTTTTCAATTACCCTGAGCTGCGACTTGCAGCAGGCTCAGCTCCTGGCTTTGGGAAGCTCCTGGAGGTGGGGTACCAGGGAAACCCTGGAAGCAAAGACCAAGTGACTACTGCTGCTGGCTGTCAGCGGGATTCCAGTGAAGACCCCGAGGCTAGAGACAGGGCTGCTTCTCTTGAGTCCTTTGTCCTCTTCCTCTCCTGCCCTCTTCCTCCTCTCCCTCCTTCCCCTCCCTCTTCTCCTCCTCCTCCTCCCTCCTCCTCCTCTCCTCCTCCTCCTCCTCCTCCTCCTCCTCCTCCTCCTCCTCCTCCTCCCTCCTCCTCCTCCTCCCTCCTCCTCCCACCCCCAGGCAGCCAGACACACTTACTACTGAACAAGCCAACAATGAAAGAAAGACTGAATGAATCAGGACTGACTTGCTTAATTAACTAGATTCACTACTCAAGTCAAGCATTTCTGAACAATGCCATGCAATGAAGAAATGAGAGAGGGGGTGGCGGGAGTGCTCAATGGGGGTCTGCCAGAGGGCAAAGAGGGGGTTTACCCCTGCAGGGGAAGGGGTTCAGCCTCTGACCCTGGCCTCCCTCCACAGAGCCCTTCCACTCTGAGCTCCTGTATGCCCTACCACCGCCCTGAACCCACAAGGCTTTCAGACACAAGGTTGTACATTTGTACACATTTTCCAAAGATTGTGTGTGTGAACTCTACTTTAAATAAATCAATTACTCATACGTGGGGTGGGAAGCATTCAATGTCCAAAAATAAAATAATGCAAGCGTGAAAAAGGAACAGAAAGGGGGACCTATTTGATAATAGGAACAAAAGAAGAGTAAGGCGAGCAGCAGAGAGCAGAGACGGGCTGTGTGTCTCCCCCGCCTCTCCCTCACCCAGCACCGGGCAGCTCAGAGCCCGGGTCCCCTTCTCGCTTGTCCCTGTCCCCATACCTGCTTCCTCGTATCCCAGGAGGGTGTCTGTGACTGGAGAAGTTGCTGTGCATGGTCCATCTGATGCAGCCCTCTCAACTGGTCAGTGCATAAGACAAAGACAGGACCCCAGGTCCAGCTAACACCAGGCAGCCACAGAGGGTCTGTGGGTTGCAGTGTGTGTGTGTGGGGGTCTCTACTGCACGGCTTGGATGCTGCGCCTCTGGGTCACACAGGCGAGTGGGGAGACAGGACCAGGTCCTGAGGGCAGCACTCCAGTGAGGGAAGAGAACACGGATGAGACAGCGAGGGGCAGCCTTAGCACCTGCTGGCCGCAGAGCACTGCCCCATCTCCCCAACGCCCTCAGCACCTGCAGACTTTTCTCCATAAGGAGAGGGAAATAAAGGAAATGCAATGTTTAAAGGGGGAAACACCTAGATCACCCTTGGAGCCACAGCACAGGGAAGGAGAAGGAAGGACAGTGAGTGGGGCGGTGTGGAAGAGGCAGATGAGACGGGGGCAAGGAAGATTCAGTTGGTGATCAGTTGGTGATTGGTGAGCAGCGGAGCTCAAGAGCGACAGAGATAATGGCAGAGTCAACAGCACAGATCTCACGAGACTCAAACTTCAACAACTGAACTGAAAAAGGTGCCTTCAAGAGGGCAGGCGGGGTGGGGCGGGGTGAGGTGCAGGACAGGGAACCTGGGGACGCAGGTGGCAGAATTGATGCTAGGGTGACTATGAATAACTTTGTAAATCACGGTGCTTTCATACAATACTGTTTAGGGAACAAATGTTTAAAGAAGGAAGAAAAACCCTTGGGAGTTTCCGTTTTCCTTCTTCCTCCATATAGATATTCTTGAGCGCGTGTGGCCAATATCAGTTCCTGCTCTGTCCCTTGTGAGCAAGCCTCTTGCCGGGGAAAGGCCATGGGGGGTTGTGGCCCCTGGTGGAGCAGCCCTGCAGGCGGCCCTGTGTGTTCAGACAACTGTGTCCACACACTGGTGCGACTTACTGCTAAGCCTATGGCAGAGTCACAGGGTCACCCCTTCATCACGTGCCAGCCCTCCCCAAAGGAGCCGCCTCCAGCCCCCTGCCTGGGCTTCCAGCCCCTCTGTCCTGCCTCCCCGGGACACTGCCGGCCATGTCTCTGTCTCTGTCCACCAAAAACCACACCAGCTTCTGGTCCTAAAACCAAAAGGATCCTGGTGTTGGTGCTGTTAGCTATATTTATCTTTAAGAGCAAGATGTTGAGTTTAGTTTTAATGATGAAAAAAAAAGCCTTTCAAAGGATAACTCATTGGAACTCATTATGTACTATAAAGGCCACTATTTAAAGATTCAGTAATTCCAGTGATGATCTTTTTAAAGCAGATTTATAGCAGAAAATAGTTAGATTCTTTGACTTCGGTTATAATTTTCCATTTTGTAATTTAATACTCCTTTAGTTTATATTTGCACATTAAAAATATAGCATCTAAAAGTCCATCATTAAATACTTTTAATAAGTGCAATAAATAAGTTTTACAGTGTGCATAAATCTAAAAACAAAACCCAACATAAATTGTTAATCTTACACTTTTTCTCATTAATTGCAATACATAAACATATGTTTTATACAAAGATATTTGCTACAAAATAAGTATAATAAATACAGTTTACCACATGTATTAATCTTAATAGTTACAAGCTGTTAATCTTATATATTAGGTAATAATTTGCAATAAATAATTGTTTATTATCTTGATGTTTGCTTGTCTCGGGTTTTAGCAATATGCAATAAAGAAATGCAATTTTGAATAATTTGATTGTAGGACTGCTGGGGAAATACCGCATGTTATAATGAGCTAAGAGAAGATTCTGCTCTCAAGAAGAACCATGGAAATGGGCTGAAGGAACCAAACCACACGTTAGGAAGTCCATAAATAATTGAGAAAGTTAAGTTCAGTTTCAAATAATACACAATTTGGAAAACCAGCAAATGAAATTAGCGAAACATTTTGCATTCTTTACGGCTTTTGTCGTGACCTATTCAAAGGAGACAGAAAAATAACTAGAATCCCCATGGAACTGTCCAGGCCTGTGCCGAGGCGGAATGTGGCTGCCTTCAGTGGGAAGAGGGTGTCCTGGCCACAGAGGC
>JAJIBD010020038.1:0-20002 GCA_021461705.1 Cryptotis parvus | reverse complement strand
GTGGCTGCGTCACGGGGCGGAGCCTGCCTGGCTGCGTCACGGGGCGGGGCCTGCGTGATAGCGTCACGGGGCGGGGCCTCGGGGCGGCGGAAGCGGCGGCTTATTATGGAGGCTCCGGAGGCTGATGGCGGCGCGGGTGGGCGCGCGGCGCCGGACCCCGGCCCGGCTCCCAGCAGCACCTCCAGCGGCGCCGGCCACTACGAGCTGCCGTGGTGAGCGCAGAGTGGTGACCGCCGGGGTCGCGCGTGGGCGTGTAGGCGTCAGATTGGGGGTGAGGTGGTCAGCAGGACAGACCGTGGACACTGCCCTTCCCGGGAGTGTCGTGCCCGCCGCCCTCTGCGGGGTGCCGGGGGACGTGGCCACCTGCACGGTCCGGCCCCCGGCCCCCTGCTAGTGCTGCGAGGTGTGGGGCTGCACCCGGCCGTGCTCAGGGCTGACTCCTGCGTGCTCCCAGTGTGCTCGCTCTCCCCAACTTTTTGTTTCCTTTTTGGGTTACACCTGGCGATACCCGGGTTATTCCTGGCTCTGCACTCAGACATTAACACCTGGCGGTGCTCAGACCGTGTGGGATGCTGGAATCGAACCCGGGCCGGCCGTGTGCAGGCAAGCGCCTTATTCGCTGTACTGTTGCTCCTGGCCTCTCCCCTACTCTTCTGTTTCTTTGTTTTGCTTTTTGGGCTACACTCGGCAGTGCTCAGGACTTACTCCTGGCTCAGTGCTCAGACATCACTCCTGGCGGTGCTCCAAACGCCCCCGTGTCTGCCCTCTCTTCAGCCCCCTTTTCTGTTTTGTTTTTGGGGGTCACACCCTGTGATGCTCAGGGGCTACTCCTGGCTCAGCACTCAGGAATTACTCCTGGCGGTGCTCGGGAGACCGGTTGTTTGGGTCGGGGAGCACTGAAAGGGAGCACTTTCTTTAAAGTCCAGTGCCAGCTTCTGCCCCTGGCATGGCCTTGTGGTTTCCAGGCAGATTCTCGCCCTACTCTCTCTTTTTTTTTTTTTTTTGAGTTACACCCAGCAATGCTCAGGGGTTTCTCCTGGCTCTGCACTCAGGAATCACTCCTGGCAATGCTGGGGGGACCATATGGGATGCCGGGGATGGAACCCGGGTCGGCCGCATGCCAAGCAAACACCCTACCCGCTGAACTATCGCTCTGGCGCCTCCCAGCCCAGTTTTAATTCTGTAGCAGGAGAGCCTGTGAGAGCGGGAACCTCCTTCCCCTCCCCGGGCTGGGGGCAAGCCGTCCTTCTACCTCCTGCCGCCTGCCCCAGTGGTGACTGCCTCTGCAGAGCCCCCGCTGACCCTATGGCTGTTCTCAGCGGAGGTGAAGTCCTTCCAGCCCCCTGCGGAGCTGCTCACTCCCTTTAGAGGGGAGGCTCTGGCATGCCCATTTCTCCCCATCTCTGCTCCGGCCTGCGTGTCCTGTCCAGCCCAGCAGCGAGGACAGGACAGGCTTTGCAGCACGGCTGTCGGGTCAGTGACTCCGAGACAGGCTGTGGTGGCCTGGGGCCCCAAGTCGCTGCTCTGGCCTCCTCCAAGTGCTTCTCTGCGGCCAGTTCTCATGGTCTTCACTGTCTGGACGGCACTTGGGCACCTCCTTAAACTTAAGGCTCAGGGTTGAGGCTGACTTTCCCTGAGCGGGGCATCAGCTTTGCACAGCTCAGTCAGGCTGAGGATGAACCATTGGGTACTGTAAAAATGGCCATGTCCAGGGGCGGAGCGATGCCCAGCGGGTAGGGCGTTTGCCTTACGCGCGGCCCATGCCGCCCGGGTTCGATCCCCAGCATCCCATATAGTCCCCCCCGAGCAACGCCAGGAGTAATTCCTGAGTGCAGAGCCAGGAGAAACCCTGGAGCATCGCTGGTGTGACCCAAAAAAGCAAAAAAAAAAAAAAAAAAGGCCATGTCTGGGGCCAGAGCATAGCACAGCGGGAGGGTGTTTGCCTTATGCGAAGCATACCCAGGTTCGACCCCAGCATCCCAGGCACTGCCAGGAGTGATCCCTGAGTGCAGAGCCAGGAGTAAGCACTGAGCATCACCAGAGTGTGACCCAAAATACAAACTAATAGAATGCATCGGCTGTGCGTTTCCTTACAATAGGGTTGAGAAGTACAGACCCGTCAAGCTGCGTGAGATTGTTGGTAACGAAGACACAGTCAGCAGGCTGGAGGTGAGTTGTGTGTGTGTGTTCGAGACCACACCAGCGGTGCTCAGGGCTTTCTCCTGGCTGTGTGGTCAGGGGTCACTCTAGGCAGTGCCCAGGGGAAACATGTGGGATGCCGGCAATTGAACCTGGGTCAGCCGTGTGCAAGGCAAGCTCCCTGCCCACTGTACTGCGCTCTGGCCCTCAGAAGAGGGTCTTGTAAGTCACTGCTGGCCTTGGAGAGGCAACTGACATGTTCTGTGCTCTTCAGAGCCTGCAAAGCTGCTGCCTGCCCATCTGGGTCCTTTAAACAATTCTCTGAAAGGTCAGAGCCATTCTGAGTGGCCCAGTAGCCTCAGCCCTGGCTGTGGGCTCTGCAGCCGCTGTGGCTGTCTGTGTTCCCACTAGTGGCCCCAAGGCTGACTGAGAAGGGTGGTGGTGAGAGGGGTCAGCTACACTGGGCTGGGGGAGAGCAGGTGGCAGGGCTGGCCGGGTAGCCTGAGCTCGTCGTGTTTGGGGAAATGCTTCTCTGCTGGTGCCCAGTGTGGAACTTGGCAGACGTTAATGGCACACGATTACCTGAGATGTTAAAATGCAGGCTTGGTCCATGGGGGCTGAGATTCTGCTTTCTAACATGTTGCCAGGCTGGACAGGTGCTGCTGGCCCTTGGTGCTGTGGGTAGCAAGGCCAGGGTACAGGTGTTGGGGGAGCCCTCCAGGGAGCAGGTGAAGAATTGTGCATTCAAAAAGGGTGCCGCGGGGCGGGGCGATAGCCCAGCGGGTAGGGCGTTTGCCTTGCATGTGACCGGCCCATGCCGGCCTGGGTTCGGTCCCCGGCATCCCATATAGTCCCCGAGCACCGCTGGAAGTAATTCCTGAGTGCAGAGCCAGGAGAAACCCCTGAGCGCCGCCGGTATGACCCAAAAAAGCAAAAAAAAAAAAAAAAAAAAAAAAAAGTGTCAGGGCCAGAGAGACAGCACAGCAGGGAGGGTGTTTGCCTTGCACACGGCCGACCAGGTTCGATCCCCGGCATCCCATATGGTGCCTGAGCACCACCAGGAGTAATTCCTAAGTGCAGAGCCAGGAAGAGCCGCTGAGCATCGCCGGGTGTGGCAGAAAACCTTAAAAACACCAGAGAGAAAGAGCAGTGGGGCGGGATAAGACGGTCGCTTTGCCTCTTGCTGACCCCGGTTCAGGTCCCTGTGACCACATGTAGCCCCAAGCAGCTCTGGGTGCGGCTCAGACCCCTCCACGGGAAGGAAAGGCGGTTGTGGCCAGGAATGGGGCAATGGCAGGGGCAGCTCCAAAGCCCACCGAGGCCTGTGCTGGGAGTCCAGGCTCCAGGGCCAGAGCCGCCATTTGCTGCTTCTCCCCCAGGTCTTCGGCGAGAAGGGAATGTCCCCCAACATCATCATTGCGGTAAGCACTGGGACCGGCTCTCTGCTCTGCTGCTGCTGCCCAGGAGGCGTGCGGGGTGGGGGGGTGGGGGGAGGACAGACTCGGGGAGCACTTGCTGGGCTCTTTTCCAGGGCCCTCCGGGGACCGGCAAGACCACCAGCATCCTGTGTCTGGCCCGTGCCCTGCTGGGGCCTGCCCTGAAGGGACGCGGTGCTGGAACTCAACGCGTCCAACGACAGGTGGGCTCTGGCCGGACACCCGGTCCCCGAGACTTGGCTCACCTTGCTGGGGAGCAGCTTGGATCCCCAACACCCCACGGGGTCCCCTGAGCCCCACCAGGGTGATTCCTGAGTGCAGAGGCAGGGGAAGCCCTGAGCAGTGCCAGGCGTGGGTCCCCAGAAGCAGAAAACATCTCGAGCCGCTGAAGGCGCCCGAGTTAGCCTCCGACCATGGCAAGAACTTTCGTGTTTCAGGGGCATCGATGTGGTGAGGAATAAAATCAAGATGTTTGCGCAGCAGAAAGTCACTCTGCCCAAAGGGCGCCACAAGATCATCATCCTGGACGAGGCAGACAGGTGAGGCCACACCACCACCAAGCACACACACACACACACACACACACACACCACACAAACACACCACACAGATCCCACCCACCCCCCATCCCTGATGGAAGCAGACAGGTGAGGCCCACGTCACCACACGCACACACACACACCACACACACACACACACACATACACACACACACACACCACACAGACCCCATCCCTGATGAAGCAGACAGGTTAGACCACGCCACCGCACACACACACCACACTCATACACCACACACACCACACCACACACACACACACCACACAGACCCACCCCCCATCCCTGATGAAGCAGACAGGTGAGGCCACACCACCACACACGCACACACACACACCACACACACACACACACCACCACACACACACACCACACACAGACCCCACACCCTATCCCTGATGAAGCAGACAGGTGAGACCACGCCACCGCACGCACACACACACACACACATACACACACACACACAGACCCCCATCCCTGATGGAAGCAGACAGGTGAAGCCACACCACCGCACACACACGACACACATACAAACATACCACACACGCTCACCACACACACACCCCACCCCCATCCCTGATGAAGCAAACAGGTGAGGCCACACCACTGTGCACACACACAGAGACTCCACCCCCATCCCTGATGGAAGCAGACAGGTGAGGCCATGCCACCGTGCACAAAACACACACACACACACACATACACACCGCAACCCCCATCCCTGATGAAGCAGACAGGCCAGGCTGCGCCCAGCACACATGTACACAGTACACGTAAATGTACAGGCACATACATGCTTGTTCTCCCTCTCTCACACGGAGTTGTAATGCAGGTGTGGTCCCCTGACCACACGGTCACTCAGCAGCAATCGCCCATGGGGTGAGGGCGCCCATGGCATCAGGCTTTGCCGCCTCCCGGGCTCTTCTCGTCTAAGCCCAGGAGGTGGCTCGGGAAGGCGAGTGCTGGTCCCCCAAGCACCAACGGGCCCCAGAGCCGGAGAGGGGCCATGGGCTGCGGGACTCGGGCTCCCGGCGTGGGCCCCCACACACCTGCCCCTCGCCGTCTCTGCAGCATGACCGACGGCGCCGCAGCAGGCCCTGAGGAGAACCATGGAGATCTACTCCAAGACCACACGCCGCGCTTGCCTGCAACGCCTCAGACAAAATCATAGGTGAGGACTCAGCTGCCCGAGGCTGCTGCCCGCATCCAGGCAGACCAGAGCGTGTGATGAGCCTTTTCCTTTATTTGTGTGGATGTTCTGTGGAGGTTAAGTCAGCTCCTCATCAGAAAACAGTGTCAGTGGCTGGAGCGATAGTGCAGCGGGAGGGTGTTTGCCTTGCACGCAGCCAATCAGGGTTTTAATCCCTGGCATCCCATATGGTTCCCCCATGCACCACCAGGAGTAATTCCTGAGTGCAGAGCCAGGAGTAACCCTTGAGCAGTGCCAGGTGTAATCCAAAAAGAAAAAAAATGAGCTCAGAGAGGTCGAGAGAAGGCAGGCTAGGGTCACACAGCAAGTGTAAGGAGGGCCCGGTCTGTCCGGGGCCTGCCCTGGGGGACACAGATCGTCCCCCTGTGTGCCCTGTGCGGGGTCGGGCCACTCCCAGCGGCATTGGAGGATCATGTGGGCTGGGCCCGTGTCTAGAGCCATTGCCATCAAGCCCACTTTCTCTCCCCTCTCTACTACTTGTTACAGGTCCATAAACAGGCATTTCCTTAGCAGTGTTCGGGGCCCCACCTTCGAGCCAAGGCTCCTGCACGCAGAGCGGGTGTCCCAACAGCCCCCTCCCCAACGCACAGGCTTCTCGCCAGCTCTCTTTTTGGGGGTCACACCCGGCAGTGCTCAGGCCTTACTCCTGGCTCTGCACTCGGGAATCACTCGTGGCAGTGCTTGGGGACCCCACAGGGTGCCGGAGACGGGGCCCGAGTCGGCTGTGTGCCAGGCTGGCACCCTCCCCGCTGACTCACACTCCCTGACACCCGCTGCCTCTTCCGCCACACATGTAATCCTGCCCCGGAGCGTCTACTGCTTCTCAGAGCTCTAGGGGCGCAAAGAAAGCACCTATGGAGCCCACGGTCGGAGAGGGGCCCCCAGCCTCACGCCTGCATCTGCCCCTCCCTGCTCCCTCCAGCCTTGGGGGCCACACCCCTCCTCCTTACTTAGGACTGCCTCCCTGCTCCTGTCCCTGCAGTCGCCTGGGGCCTGCCAAAGGGGCAGCGCTGGCTGGGCCCCCACACCCCGTTTCCCCCAGAGCCCATCCAGTCCGCTGTGCCGTCCTGCGCTACTCCAAGCTGACGGGCGCCCAGGTCCTGAGCCGGCTGCTGCGCGTCATCGAGCTGGAGCAGGTGCCGCACACGGAGGAGCGGCCTGGAGGCCATTGTCTTCACGGCGCCGGGGGGGGGACATGCGGCAGGTGTGCCCGACCCTGGGGGCGCTGCAGGGGGCTGCTGGCTGTGGCCTGCTGGGGACTCAGCTCCTTCCCGGTTTCCTCACAGGCTCTGAACAACTTGCAGTCGACTTTCTCTGGCTTTGGCTACATTAACAGCGAGAATGTGTTCAAGGTACAGGCCTAAGTAGGGGTGTCGGTCCCTGTGGGTGGCTGGGCGTCCAGGTCTCACTGAATCCTCTGGCAGGGGCTGCTCGGGGGTCGCCTCTGGGAGCCAAGGGGTGGGGGCCTCCCTGCTGGGCTCCCCTGGATATGCCGGGGTGGAAGGCTGGGGCTGTCTGCGGGGCTCTGAGGGGCTCGGTTCTCGCCCAACTCGGGAGGTTCCCACCTTGGCCCGAAGTGTCCCTGGGATATTAGGGTCAGTCACCTTGGGGAAGTCCACGGTCCCATCCTGTGAGTGCAGAATGCTGAGGATTCTAGCGACCAGGGCATCGGGGAGGGACCCCGGCTGGCTGGGTACACCAGTTGCTTCCCACGGAAGATTGACGCCCGGCCTGGGGCAAGGATGGGCTTCAGGCCGCATAAGCGCCAGGAAGGAGCTGTCTCGGGGAGGGGACAGGCCGGGCCAGGGTCCTTCCTGCTCCTGGCGGGACAGTTCCGGGCAGTGGGACCAGTGGGTCCAAATCTGCCAGCCCCCTCTGGTTCTGCTGCGTCTTGATCACGCCGGCCCTGCACCCCTTCTGTGCTGGTGTGGGGAGGGGCCCAGGCCTTTGTGCCCAGCTGCTCAGGGCTTCGTGCTGACTGCAGGTCTGTGATGAGCCACACCCCTGCTGGTGAAGGAGATGATCCAGCACTGCGTGAGCGCCAACATCGATGAGGCTTACAAGGTTTGCACCTCCTGCCTCTGGGTCCAAGTTGTGCCCAGCTCCGAGCCAGCCATGAGGGTTAAGGGGTGGGGGCTGGAACGATAGTCCAGTGGGTAAGGCATTTGCCTTGCAGCGCCCAACCCAGGTTCGATCCCCGGCATCCCATATGGTCCCCTGAGCACCGCCAGGAGTAATTCCCTGAGTGCAGAGCCAGGAGTAGCCCCTGAGCATTGCCAGGTGTGACCCAAAAAGCAAAAAAAAATAAAATAAATAAAAGAGGGCGATGGGCAGGGGCAGTGTGTACAGCAGGATTTAATGATAAAAATAACTGACCAGGGGCTGGAGTGATAGTCCAGTGGGGAGGGCGTTTGCCTTGCATGCGGCTGACCCGTGTTCAATCCCAGGCATCCCATATGGTCCCCTGAATACTGCCAGGAGTAATTCCTGAGTGCAGAGCCACGAGTAACCCCTGAGCATTGCCAGGTGTGACCCTCCCACAAAAAAAATAAAGATTTAAAAAATTAACTGGGGTCAGAGCAATAGTCCAGCGGGTAGGGCATTTGCCTTGCCACAGCCAACCCAGGTTCGATCCCCGGCATCCCATACGGTCCCCCAGCACTGCCAGGAGTAACCCCTGAGTGTCGCGGGTGTGACCCAAAAAGCAAAAAAAAAAATTAATAACTGACCGGGGCCAGAGCTGGGAAGCTGCCTGCCTTGCGTGGTGGCCGGGGATGGTCCCTTGAGCCCAACCAGGCATGAGCCCCGAGCACCATGAGGTCCTTCTCGGAAACCAACACGAGTAACGACAGATGGGCCAGACCTGCATTCCCGGGACAGATTCCGGGGGCCTTACTGGGGTCACCTAGGTGGTGGCATGATTCAGACCCTCATGGGCGTCAGCTGTCCCCACTCCAGCTCAGCCTGCACAGCTACAAGCTGGGCCTGGTGTGGAAGTGGTGTGCATGGCAGGGAGACTGAGGCAGAGACCCAGCTGCTGTGTGGCCACCCCATCCCCCTGCCCAAGGCCACAGCTAGAGGCCCTGGCTCGAGCCCACCGTCTGGCCGGGAGGGGGTGGGGGCCGCAGGGAGGCTGGTTCCTGGGGGCAGGTTGGGGCAGTGCGGTGACAGCTCCAGCCCAGCTCTGCGGGGTCGGGCGCCGCTCATGCCCACGCATGCCCCCAGATCCTGGCGGCACCTGTGGCACCTGGGCTACTCCCCGAGGACATCATTGGCAACATCTTCCGCGTGTAAGACCTTCCAGATGGCCGAGTACCTGAAGCTGGAGTTCATCAAGGTGGGCAGCCCCGGGGGTCGGGCCTGAGCACCGGGCACTCAGCCTCCTGGAATGTGCCGGCGTGGAGCTGAAGGGCTCTGCTGGGTGTGGGCAGCCACGGTGGCGGGTCACGCCCCCCTGTCGTGGCACAGCTCCTGCTGTGCCAGGAATCCAGATCACTTCTCTCCTTGGAGACCGTCTCTGGAAGCAGCGCCGAGAGTAGGACAGCAGGGAGGGCACTCGCCTGGCACACAGCTCACCTGGGTTTGCTCCCAGCACCCCATAGGGTCCCCCGAGCACTGAGCCAGGAAGGAGTAAGCCTGAGCACTTCTGGGTGGCGCCCAAAAAAATAACCAAGGAACTCTCCAGAAGGTTGCACGAGTGACGCGCGCAGGGCCTCCGTGCACCCCCAGTGTGTTCAGTGAGGCCAGTTAGGGTAGGTGAGTGCCCTGTCCTGAGCCACGTGGGAGGCCGGGATTGAACCCCAGTTGGCTGCGTGTGAGACAAGCACCTTAACCCAGAAAAAAATCCTTTTTTGGAATAAAACTGAACTTTAGTTAAAACGAAAGCTCATACTTGGGGCTGGAGTGATAGTACAGTGGGGAGGGTGTTTGCCTTGCACAAGGCCAACCCGGCTTTTGAACCCCAGCAACCCATATGGTCCCCAAGTACCACCAGGAGCAATTCCTGAGTGCAGAGCCAGGAGTAACCCCTGAGCATCGCCGGATGTGACCCAAAAAGCCCAAAACAAAATATAGCTCCTTACATCTCTCATTTGTTTGGAGGCCACACTGCAGTGTTTGGGACTTACTCTGACTGTACCCTAGGACAGCTCCCTGGTTGGCTTGGGACACCGTGTTGGGTGCCAGGGATCAAACCCAGGTTGACCGCGCTATGCTGTCTCCATTATAGGGTCCGTTCTCCAGCAGCTGCTGGGTTTGATCTCCGCATAGGCTTCAAACAGGACATTAATTCAGATAAAAACAGTTCACAGTAGGGCAGGGGAACCAGCATGGAGGGCACCTGCGGTGCATGGCCTACTCCAGGCTCATACTCTACCAGGAGTGAGCCCTGAGCAGAGCCGGAGTGAGCCCTGAGCAGAGCCGGGAGTGAGCCCTGAGCAGAGCCGGGGTGAGCCCTGAGCAGAGCCGGGAGTGAGCCCTGAGCACAGAGCCGGGAGTGAGCCCTGAGCACAGAGCCGGGAGTGAGCCCTGGAACACAGCCAGGCATGTTCCTGAGCACAGAGCTGGGAGTGATCCTTGAGCACTGAGCCAGGGGTGATCCCTGAGCACAGAGCCGGGAGTGATCCCTGAGCACTGAGCCAGGGGTGATCCCTGAGCACAGAGCTGGGAGTCAGCCCTGAGCACAGAGCCAGGAGTCAGCCCTGGGCATAGAGCTGGGCATTTCCGCTGAGTGCCACGGGTGCCGCTGGGTGGTAGAGCATATGTCGTCCGGGGCTCTGGGCTCCAGCTCTCACAGCAACAAAATCTCATCAGACCTCTTGGTTTTGTTCTCCAGGAAATTGGATACACGCACATGAAGATCACAGAAGGTGTGAACTCACTATTGCAGATGGCAGGGCTGCTGGCCCGGCTGTGCCAGAGGACCATGACCCCGTGGCCAGTTAGCGTGGACTCAGTGACCCAGCTTGGACGGGCTCCTCACTCCCGACACACAGGAGTCCCTGTGTGACCTCCCTGTGGCACTGGGCAGGGCGTCTCCCCCACAGTGTGCCCTGGCACCCCTGCTAGGTGAGGCAGCAGGCCCTGTCTGAGGCGTGACACGAGCTAATAAACCCTTTGTTTGCTCAGCGACTTGGCAGCAGTGTATTTCTTGGAGAAAATTGCTCAGGGGCCAGAGCGATAGGTCAGTGGGGGGGAGGGCAATGGCCTTGTACATGGCCAACCTGGGGTTGATCCCCCCAGACCTCATATGGTTCCCCAAGTGCCATCAGGAGTGAGCCCTGAGCACTGCTGGGTGTGCACCTCCCATTAAAAACAAACTAGGGGGCTGGAGCGATAGCCGAGCGGGTAGGGCGTTTCGTCTTGCACCGGCCGGCCTGCCGGTCTGGGTTCAATCCCCGCATCCCATATGGTCCCCTGAGCACCGCCAGGAGTAATTCCTGAGTGCAGAGCCAGGAGAAACCCCTGAGCATTGCCGGGTGTGACCCAGAAAAGCCAAAAAAAAATAAAAACAAACTGTTCAATGGGGTCGGATTGATAGCACAGCCGGGTAGGGCGTTTGCCTTGCAGGCAGCCGACCTGGGTTGGTATCCCGGCATCCCATATGGTCCCCGAGCACCGCCAGGAGTGATTCCTGAGCGAAGAGCCAGGAGTAACCCCTGAGCATTGCCGGGTGTGACCAAAAAAAAAAAAAAAAAAGCAAAAGAAACCCAACTCTTCAGGGCTGGAGCAATAGCACAGCGGGTAGGGTTTTTGCCTTGCATGCGGCTGACCTGGATTTGATCCCTGGCACCCCATATGGTCCCCGAGCACCTCCAGGAGTAATTCCTGAAGGCAGAGCCAGGAGTAACCCCTGAGCATTGCTGGGTGTTACCAAAACCAAACAAAACAAACAAAAAAAAAAAAACTTCATGCGTGTGCTTCTGGCATCCTGTGGGCTGTGCCCGCTTGTAGCTCATGCGAGAATCCCCTGGTGAATCTAAATTCCTCTGTAAGCTGTTTCTCTTCACAGGCGGCTTCATTTTCTTAAGTCAGGAAATAGAAAAGTAGAGCACTGTGGGGAGAGAGCTCACCTTGCACACAGCTGGCCCTGGTTTGATCCCGATCCCCCAGTTGAGCCCCACCAGGAATGATCCCTGAACGGAGCCCGGAGCACCACCAGGCGTGAATCCTAAAACATAGGGGGGGCCACCTGCCCCTCAAGGTGTTGCAGGTGTGGCTGCGGTGCCCGGCTGCGTTGGCAGGTGGCAGACAGGAGATAGGCTTGTCTACACCCCCAAGGCTCTGCCCTGTGGGCCCTGGATGGTGGATGGTCTGACATAGGAAAAGACGGCTCCCTGGGATGAACCCAGAGCCATGGCAGAGCCTGGCAAGCTACCCGTGGTGTATTCGATATGCCAAAACAATAGCAATAGAGGTGAACTGGACAAGGGACAGACCAGACACACAGCTGTGCTGCCCGGCCCACGTGGAGCAGCCCATGGAGTCTCTGAGGAATCAGCTAGTCCCCGGCCGAGACCAAAAGTAGCTCCTAGGGGGCGGAGCGATAGCCCAGCGGGTAGGGCGTTTGCCTTGCACGCGGCCGCCTGTGCCGGCCGGGTTCGATCCCCGGCATCCCATATGGTCCCCGAGCACCGCCAGGAGTAATTCCTGAGTGCAGAGCCAGGAGTAACCCCCTGAGCATCGCCGGGTGTGACCCAAAAAAAAAGCAAAAAAAAAAAAAAAAACAAAAAAAAACAAAGTAGCTCCTAGGGTAAAGCAGTCATGTGGGGGGGAAGCCACGCTGGCCTGAATTGGAGCAGGGATTTGGGCTCCTCCCTCTCCATGCCAGTGGGTGTGGCTACGGGCTCGCAGCCTCCACAACCAGATGAACCGGACAAGGGCCAGACCAGACGCACAGCTGTGACAGTGCACAGCCGCACAAGAGGCTTAGATAACAAAGTAGGCTAGGACCAGGTCCTTCCCAGGGTCTTCCACATCTGTACACCATAATGATCATTGTAGTTGTAACAAACTGGGGAGGTTGATGGGGAATGAGGAACTATAATGTCACACTAGAACTCACTACTGAATATACACATAGATAATTGCATCATAAACCGTAAGGCAATACAGAGACAGAAATAGAAATAGAAAGATGAGGGGCCGGAGCGATAGTCCAGCGGGTAGGGTGTTTACCTTGCATGCGGCCAGCCTATGCCAGCCCAGGTTCAATCCCTGGCATCCCATATGGTCCCCCAAGCACTGCCAGAAGTAATTCCTGAGTGCAGAGCCAGGAGTAACCCCTGAGCAATGCCAGTTGTGACCAAAAAAAAAAAAAAAAAAAAAAAAAAAGATGAGAGACTTAGACAGACAGGGAGAGCTTTCATCTGGCTCTCCCCTAGCTCAGCTGACCATGAGGCTCCCAGGAGGCAAGATGGGTTTTGGGTGTTGACCCATCACCTCTGTAGGGCCTCAGAAGCAGCTGGATGAGACTCTCTCACCATAATAGCCACCATTATCACGGTCTGGACCCCACAGCTCATCAGAACCCACGCAAGAGAGAGACGCTGATCTCAAGACCAGCTCAGAGCAGCCAAGTTCGAGCCCAGGTAGGCGGCTCTCGGAATCGGAAGTCACTGGGTGTTCCTGGAGATGGAGCTGGGGTACCCCTTCCCCCTCTGACCCATCCCAGAGGCCTGGTGGACCCGCCCACGAACTGCCTCGGGGCTCGGCCATGATGCAGAGACTCAGACACGGGGAGAGCTGCCATCCGGCTCTCCCCTAGCTCAGCTGACCATGAGGCCCCCAGGAGGCAAAATGGGTTTTGGGTGTTTGGCCCATCACCTCTGTAGGGCCTCAGAAGCAGCCCCATGAGACTTGCTCACCATAATAGCCACCATTTTCAAGGTCTGTACCGGTACATCAAACTAGTGGAACCAATCATGTTCTAGAATATATTACAATCTACAATGTGTAAGAAAGGGAATCGAGAAGGAGAGAGAGAGAGGGAGAGAAAGGAGATAAAGAACCCGCCATGGAGGCAGACTGGGGGGAAGGGGAGGGAGGTGAGGACACTGGTGATGGGAGATGGGCACGGGTGGAGGGATGGGTGTTGGAACACTGTAGAACCAAAATTCAAACATGAACATCTTGTAATTGTATATCTAACGGTAGTATAATAAACTATTTTAAAATAAACAGGAGGGCTGGAGCAATAGCACAGTGGAGAAGGCATTTTCCTTGCATGTAGCCTATCCGCTCCATCCCCAGCATCCCATACAGTCCCCCCGAGCACTGCCAGGGAGTAAGCCCTAAGCATCGCTGGCTATGACCCTCCTCCCCAAAATAAAAAGAATGTGCTAGTAAATGCATGCCTCCTTGTTTGGGGGCCATGCTAGTACTCAGAGCTTACTCCTGGCTCTGTTCACAGGTTCCCCTCGGTGGTGACTGTTGGGTGCGCGAGACCAAACTGGGCTCTGCCATATGGAAGGCAAACGCCTTAACCACTGTGCTCTCTCTCTCTGTGCCACACACTAGGAACCCTCTTGGGGTACTGGGGGTCAAGCCCAGGTCAGCCAGGTGCAAGGTGAGTGATGGCTCTGTCCCAGGGTGGGGCTAACCACCTCCAGCTTGCTTGCACAGCTCTTAGGTGCTGGAGCATGAACCCACGGGTTGTGGCCAAGTGTGCCGGGCCCCCTCTTTCTCCTCTGTTCCCTTCACACTGAACCGGGTTCACAGCAAGCCGGAGATGAGCCACGCCTCCAGCCAGGCTGCAATATCCCAGCCCCCAGGTAAGCCTTTGGACCAGACCCTCACCCTGACCAGTCTGTTTTTTTATTTTATTTATTTATGTATTTATTTTTTGCTTTTTTGGATCACACCCGGCAATGCTCAGGGGTTTCTCCTGGCTCTGCACTCAGGTATTACTCCTGGTGGTGCTCGGGGACCATATGGAATGCCAGGGATCGAACCTGGGCCAGCAGGGGCTGGCCTCGCAAGGCAAACGCCCTACCTGGTTCCCTGGGTAGAGATAACAGGCCGTTATCGCCTCCGGCCTCTCACCCTGACCACTCTCGCTGAGTTGTTTTTTTTTGGTGGGGCCAGGGCTCCAGTCCTAAGCCCACTTACTCCTGGCTCTGCACTCGGGGATCACTCCTGGCTGTGCTCGAGGGACCCTATAGATGCCAGGGATCAAACACAGACTAGCCGCATGTAAGGCAAATGCCTTTCCCAAAGGTCTGTCACTAGCTCCTCTCAGCTCCTAAAACTATCTTGCTTCCAAAAAGGAATCTGGGAGCCCAAGCAATAGTACAGCAGGGAGGGCATTTGTTTTCCATGGCCGACCTGGGTTCCATCTTCAGCATCCCTTAGGGTCCCTGAGCACCAGGGGTAATTCCTGAGTGCAGAGCCAGGAGTAACCCGTGAGCATTGCTGGGTGTGACTGAAACCACTAAAAACAAATAAGAAAAAGGAAGACGGCTGAGTGCTGAACAGGAGCTTCCTGCAGATCTGATCCCCATCACGGGCCACAGCCTGGGGGCGTCCCAGGCCTCACCTGGTACCCCAAAAACAAAGCTGTAAGGGGCCAGAGCAGTAGTCTTGTGGGGACGGCATTTGCTTTGGAAGCCGCTAACCCGAGTTCAATCCCCAGCATCCCATAGGGTCCCCCAAACACCACCAGGAGTAATTCCTGAGCACAGAGGCCCGAGTAAGCCCTGGAGCCCAAAGAACCAAAAAGTGAAAAAGCTTTGGGCTGGAGGAATAGTACTAGCTAGGAGGGCGTTTGCCTTGCATGCTGTCGACCCGGGTTCGATCCCCGGCATCCCATATGGTCCCCCCGAGCACCGCCAGGAGTAATTCCTGAGTGCAGAGCCAGGAGTAACCCCTGAGCATTGCCGGGTGTGACCCAGAAACAAACAAAAACACAAGCTGAAGACACCGGGGCCAGGGTGTGGCTGAGTGGCCAGTGCGAGCTTCATGGAGTGCGGCCGGCGTCCTCTGCCCCAGCCGTGAGGCCTGCAGGGAGGAGGCATCTTGCTGATGAGGGTCCCGTCCAGATCCCGTGGGGGGTCTCCCGCCTGCAGCCCCTGAGGGCAGACCTGCTACCCTGACTTCCTGTTGTGGGGTCTTCAGTGCTGGGCGCGATCCCGAGAGACCCTGAAGGCCTGCACCGTCCACTGAGCCTCCCAGCCCCTCCACCTTGTTCCCTCACCCGTTATCGGAGCCCGAGCAGCAGACACGAGGGCTTCTCTCGGATGCTGGTGTTTTATTGATAAATTCAGCCAAAAGAAGCTTTTTCGGTGTTGGTGGTGGAAGGGGCGGTTGGAAGTATGTGTGACGCTCCGTCCTTAGTCCTGGCTCTACTGGGGACCTGCCAGGTATATCCGGTCACTACCCGTACCGGACCTGCCCTGTGTCTCGGGCCCCTGAAGCAGCATTTTTGTCCCTGGTTGTGACTTTGTGACTCGGGGACTCCTCTGGACTCTAGTCAGCTTCAGGCAGTGAGGACTTGGGGGGGCAGCACCCCCCATTCTGCCTGACCCCTGCTCATCATGGTGGACAGGGTCCGTGAGTCTGCTGGACAGGGCTGGCCCCAGGCCCCCTCAGGAGTGGGCTGCCTAAGGACCCTTACAGGAAAGCATCCTGAATCTAGATAGTAAAATGCTTCTCCCAGACAAAGAGCGGCCAGAGCAGCTGCGTCATGGCCAACGCCAGTGCCCCGAGCCAGAGCAGAAGTGTCAAGTTCCTGATGGTTCCGTCAGTCACCAGGCCTTGTCCGGGACACCGTCCTCTGCCATGAGATCTCATCTTCCTAAAGCAGAGACAGGCTGTCGGGGTGCCCTGAGGAGGCCCCGGAGGCAGGGCCGAGGGTGCGGGCGTGGTGTACAGGAGGGGACCCTTTCCCAGATGCTTTGGCCTTGCCAGGGTCCCATGGCTGACTGGTGGCCTGGGCTGGCCCCATCTGTCCCCCTGCTGGCATGTCCACCCCCACTTTCTGCCTCCCTGCACCACCAACTCCGCAGACTCTCAGAGGCCACCCTTGAGGTCCACCTCTTGCAGTGGCCCCTGGACACACTGCCCTCCCCCGCCTCACTGGGCAATCGGGGAGGGTTAAGTTCAGCACCTATGGGCTGCCTACTTCAGGCCAGTGCAGACGCCCCTGGACCCCTGCTCTGTTGGGGGCTGCCCTGGACTGAGCCCCCTCACCAGCCCTGTACCTGCTCACGGCCCCCTTAGGCCTCTGCGGACATCACGTCCCCGTTCACGTAGTCGGGCTCCTCATCCTCATCCTCCCTCCAGGCCAGCTCTGTGGACAAGGGGCCGGGGGCAGTGGTCAGCCTGGAGGTGGAGTTTACAGGCTTGTGTGCCAGGGCCCCAGTTTCCATCCCTGAGCTCGTCTTTTTGGGTCACACCCAGTGATGCTCAGGGGCTACTCCTGGCTCTGCACTTAGGATTTACTCCTGGCGGGATCAGGGACCAAATGGGATGCCGGAGATTGAACCCGGGTTGACCTCATGCAAGGCAAGTGCGGCCAAACTCACTGACCTGTTGCTCCTGGCCTGGAGGCGATTCTGAACCGTGAGCCCTGAGTCCCGCCGGCTGTGCCCCCCCACCAAGCCCCAAGCCAGATGGGCAGGTGCGTGCCCCACCCCACACCTACCTGCACCCTCAGAGCTCAGGAAGTGCCAGTGACAGCAGGTCTGGGACACACTTGTCCCAGGAGGCCCCATCCCAGGGACCGCAGCGTGCCCCCTCCGACCCTCAGTGCTCCCGCAGCCCCACCCTGCCCTCTGCACCTGCCACGTACCCAGGCTCCCCGGGACTGGTGCCAGCGCTGGATGGACGCTGAGTTCTGGTAATCCTCGGAGCTCTCGTCACCTGCACACACGGCAGCGCTGGAGAGGGCCGGCAGGCCCTGCTGGGGAAGGGACGGGGGCACCCAAGGCTGTGGGGGTGGGGGTGGAACCGAGGCAGGGAGGCCCCGAGGCTGTGCGGGTGGCTGTGGCGGCCTCACCGAGTCAGGGCTTGGCTTGCAGATAAGCACATTCTCGTAGGAGGCAGCGTCGTCGTCGTCCTCTGCAGGGTGCAGAGCGCTGGGTACAGGAGCCCCTAAACCTGCAGGGGCGCAGAGCCCTGGGTAAGGAGCCCTAAACCTGCGGGGCAGGCGCTGGGTAAGGAGCCCCTAAACCTGCGGGCGCAGAGCCCTGGGTAAGGAGCCCCTAAACCTGCGGGCGCAGAGCGCTGGGTAAGGAGCCCCCTAAACCTGCGTGGTGCAGAGCGCTGGGTAAGGAGCCCCTAAACCTGCGGGGCAGAGCCCTGGGTAAGGAGCCCCTAAGCCTGCGGGCGCAGGCGCTGGGTAAGGAGCCCCTGAGCCCCTAAACCTGCGGGCGCAGGCGCTGGGTACAGGAGCCCCTAAACCTGCGGGCGCAGGCGCTGGGTACAGGAGCCCCTAAACCTGCGGGGCGCAGGCGCTGGGTAAGGAGCCCCTAAACCTGCGGGGCGCAGAGCGCTGGGTAAGGAGCCCCTAAACCTGCGGGGCGCAGAGCCCTGGGTAAGGAGCTCCTAAACCTGCGGGGCGCAGAGCGCTGGGTACAGGAGCCCTAAACCTGCGGGCGCAGAGCGCTGGGTACAGGAGCCCCTAAACCTGCGGGCGCAGGCGCTGGGTACAGGAGCCCCTAAACCTGCGGGCGCAGAGCGCTGGGTACAGGAGCCCCTAAACCTGCGGGCGCAGAGCGCTGGGTAAGGAGCCCCTAAACCTGCGGGCGCAGAGCGCTGGGTAAGGAGCTCCTAAACCTGCGGGGCGCAGAGCGCTGGGTACAGGAGCCCCCTAAACCTGCGGGCGCAGAGCCCTGGGTAAGGAGCTCCCTAAACCTGCGGGGCGCAGAGCGCTGGGTACAGGAGCCCCCTAAACCTGCGGGGTGCAGGCGCTGGGGTACAGGAGCCCCTAAACCTGCGGGCGCAGGCGCTGGGTACAGGAGCCCCTAAACCTGCGGGGCGCAGAGCCCTGGGTAAGGGAGCCCTAAACCTGCGGGGCGCAGAGCGCTGGGTACAGAGGGCCCTAAACCTGCGGGGTGCAGAGCGCTGGGTACAGGAGCCCCTAAACCTGCGGGCGCAGAGCGCTGGGTACAGGGAGCCCCCTAAACCTGCGGGCGCAGAGCCCTGGGTAAGGAGCCCCTAAACCTGCGGGCGCAGAGCGCTGGGTACAGGAGCCCCTAAACCTGCGGGCGCAGAGCCCTGGGTAAGGAGCCCCTAAACCTGCGGGCGCAGAGCGCTGGGTACAGGAGCCCCTAAACCTGCGGGCGCAGAGGCCCTGGGTAGGAGCCCTGAACCTGCGGGCGCAGAGCGCTGGGTACAGGAGCCCCTCAAAACCTGTGGGGCACAGAGCGCTGGGTGAGCCCCTAAACCTGCGGGCGCAGAGCGCTGGGTAAGGAGCCCTAAACACCCCTTGGGTCCTGCAGGGCTGACGGTCTCGGCTCCTGGGAATGGCTGTGACAGGCAGGCGGGTGGACGGCTGGGGGCAGCCCTTGGGGGCAGGGCCATCAGACCTGCACCCCACCAGTGGGATGAGCCAGAACCAGGCCCTGTGACAGGGGCTCTGGGAGTCGAGAGTGGGGTGACGAGGGACACACCTGCCCCTTCCTTAGAGCCCAGTGGGAGGTCCTGGACTCCTGCCTGCACTGCCCCGGCCCCTGCAGCCTGCACCTGCTCTGCCAGCGCCGAGGGCACCTGTGCGAGTGCCCCCAGCCCCCACCCCAGACCCCGGTGCCTCACCTGCTGGGGGCTTCTGGGAGTGGCGCTGTCATAGCGGTGCATGGCCATGGGGTCTCTGCAGAGAAGGGGCAGGTGGCGGGCAGTGACACGGCAGCTCCAGGTCCCTCCCGCCCTCCAAGCCCAGGGGCAGAGCCGGGTGGCAGCCTGGCTCTGTGACCGCCTCAAGGCCTTGTCTGTTCTGGGCCTCAATTTACCTCTGAAGCAAGAGACAACTGAACCTTGCCAGTGTCCATGGGCTGCGTCTTTGAGGTGATACGAGAAGACCCCCTTCAGTGGCCCTACCCCCTGCACAGAGCCATCCCCGTCCCCCAAAAAGCCACGACCTTTGTCCTCAGGAGGGAGTGGGCAGTGCTGGGAGCCAGGGTGACTCACATGTAGGTGGTGTCTGAACCCAGGCGGCTTCCTGTAGGAGGAGGCACTGGTGAGGCTGGCAGCCCCTGTAGGCCATGCCCGCCCCTGAGCCCACCTACCTGGACTGAAGTTCTGGTACCTGGGGCACGCGGAGTCTGCAAGAGGGAGGCCAGTCCAGTGGGTCCTCACTTGGCAGGGGCCAGGACCCCACGCCCAGTGCCCTCCTCCCTGAGCCCCCTTGCTCCCCCAGTTACTCACCCTCCGGGGCCTGGGAGAAGAACAGCAATTTGTCCTTCCTGTGGGGGTGGGGTGGTGAGGGATAGAGGGACCCAAGGAGTGGGGGGCTCCCGAGAGTCCCTACGGGTGTGGGGCCAAGGAGGTCCTGAGGGTGTATGGGGGCCTCAGGGTGGGGGTCCCCAGGGTGGGGGCCCAAGGGTGGGGGCCAAGGGTGGGGGCCCAAGGGTGGGGGGGCCAAAGGTGGGGGTCACCAGGGTGGGGGCCCAAGGGTGGGGGCCCAGGGTGGGGGGCAAGGGGTGGGGGTCCCCAGGGGTGGGGG